>CM056054.1:92407083-92710547 GCA_029574335.1 Rana kukunoris
GAAGTATCCCGGTGGGCTGTACGGGTTGTGGGCCGGTTCGATCCACCCTTTTAGTTAACCTCCCTGGCGGTATGATTCTGTCTGGAATTACGTACCAAAAGCGGTACAATTATTTGCAAGGAAATTTTGCGTTTTACACTGTAGGCCTGCAATTCATAGGAATAACTAATTTAAATCTGACCAAACAAGAGTCTAATAGGCATCCCGGGTATGATTTGTTTTTTAAAAACAAAATTATAAATTATAATATAATAAATAATTATAAATAATTATAACAAATAATAATATAATTATAATAAAAATTATTCAATAATGTAATCAACTCAAAATCACTGAAATTTGCTCAGTTGCAGAATTGTCGCTGTCATTACTTTTATTTTTTTATGATGAATTTCCCCACAAATCGCTATCACTCAATTCTGCAAGTGATTATAATTTATTATCGCTGTTTTCTAGCTGCTCTAAAATCACTTTTGACATAAAGGGACACTTTTGGTTGCTATGGACAATCTACAGTTTGCAGGCAGAAAGAGCAGAAAGAACAGTTTTTATTTTATAAAAGATCATGTAGTGCACTGGACAGACCACTAGGGAGAGGGGGGTGTGTATTTTTTACATA
The DNA here is from genome assembly GCA_029574335.1 of Rana kukunoris. Classification (NCBI taxonomy): domain Eukaryota; kingdom Metazoa; phylum Chordata; class Amphibia; order Anura; family Ranidae; genus Rana; species Rana kukunoris. The sequence continues at coordinate 92,407,703 of CM056054.1, forward strand.
CAGTACTGTAATCTATAAGATTACAGTATACTGTATGTAATGTGTTTGTTTACTTTTTTGAATTTGGCGCCGATCTCCGCCCCCGTGCGTCGTAACGTCGCAGGGAACGGAGATCGGCGGCACACGGGGACACTGTGAATAGAGCGAGCACCCGCTCGCTCACACAGCGGGGATGCATCGCTGGATCCAGGGACAAGGTAAGTAAACCAAGCCTGTGGATTCAGCGAGAAGGTAAGCCGCACCGCTGCACGCTATGCACATCTACCCCGAGCGTGACTCGGGGATACCGATCCTAGCATGGAAAACCCACCCCGAGTCACACTCGGGGATACCGCCAAGGAGGTTAATAGGCTCCCTCGGCCCCCTTATTAATTTAGCCCTCGGCGCGGCGGCCTCTAGCGTGACACTTGCGCTACATACATCATGGGGCGTACTTGGCTTGGCCAGGGGGAGGAAGCGACTGACGCCCGCACTAAACGGCCGGTGATTGGCCAGACCGGGTGCATGTGATACCAGAGGCGGAGGCTCTATGCGCCCTTTACTTTCCTCTAATAGAAATTGTATTGGACATTAGAAAACATTTACCTTCATGTGGTATATAGCTATGGGCTCTTTCACACTTGCTCAGCGGGGATCGCTCCATTGATCCCCACTGAGCAGGCAGATGACAGGGCGGTCCCTGCACACTATGAAGGGACCGCCCTCCCTTTTCTCCGCTCTCCCCTATGGGGGGACAGTCTGTCCGTGTTCACCTGATCAGATCCGCAGACGGAAGGAAAAATAGGGTTTTCCTCCATCTGCAGAATCGGAGGAATGCGTAACCGAGCGAGATCGGGTGTCAGCGGATGTTCATCTGCTGACACCTGCGATCTCATAGGGACCAATGTATCTCCCTTTTTCATCCGTACAAGGATGGATGAAAAAGCGGACATACAGTCTGCCCTAAGGCTGGCCATACATGGTGCAAAGTTTTTTCCTGCAACCACGGGTTGCAGGAAAGAAATCTGCACGATTCCCAATTAACACAGACAGTGCTGACAGGGGAAGCCATCCCTGCCAGGAAAAATTTGTGATTATCGCAGCCACTAGCGGTAATTGCAAAAGAATCAGGCAGGTTGGCTTTACTGAAGCTGATCGAACAACTTGGTACATTGAGCAGGGAGGGTACAGAGGTATGAGGAGGGTACAGAGGTATGTGGAGGGTACAGAGGTATGTGAAGGGTACAGAGGTATGCAGAGGGTACAGAGGTATACAGAGGGTACAGAGGTATGCGGAGGGTACAGAGGTATGCGGAAGGTACAGAGGTATGCAGAAGGTACAGAGGTATGAGGAGGGTACAGAGGTATGAGGAGGGTACAGAGGTATGAGGAGGGTACAGAGGTGCGAGGAGGGTACAGAGGTGCGGGGAGGGTACAGAGGTATGAGGAGGGTACAGAGATGCGAGGAGGGTCCTGGTATTTATTGTTCTAATAAATCTTCACTGTGAAGCAAAAATTAGGTTACTGTATTTGCACTGAATTGGAAATATTTTTTGAAAAATACTATGAATTACAGGCTGTAGAGAACAGTGCGCCATTGCAAACTTATATTTTGAGGTTTTAATTACATTATTTTAATAGTCGTGAACTAAAGTGGGCTGGTCTAAGGCATGAAACTCCAGGGCTGAAAATGAGTCCCACTCCGGCCCTGGTGGATACAGAGCAAGTGTCCAGATGTCAACTTGAGTTTTCAATGCCTTATTCCAAGGCCCAACACGGCCAACATCAACACAGCACACAATAGAGAAAGGTTGATGAGCAGAGAGAGAACTACAGTATCAGGCCTTGGATGTCAAATAGAGAGAGCAAGCCTGCTCTCAGCACCGTCAAGTTCAAACGTCGCCTCTCTCGCCAGAGTGGGTAAAGTGCCCCCGGACAGGCGATTAACTTGAGCCTGGCAGCCGAAGGGCCATTTTCAAACAAAGTCACTGGGAGGAAACAGGGCCTCTGCCACAGGCCTGGTAAATTTTGAAGTTGTCAGAGTTAGAACTAATGAGTCCTCCCAGTAAGTCCAATTTTAAGGTCACCAATTGACAGCTGAAGTGTACCTGTCGTGTGGCGTGGTGACCGGATCCCCGGTGGTTCGTCCAGGCCTCGCGGACAACCTCTGTCTCTGGGTTCTCCTGAGCCAATTCCCCACCGTACAGCTCCCAGCCTAGGATCTGGGACCCAGCAAGCCGCTGGGACCCCTCTTTGCATCGGAGTGAAGCTCCGCTTGATGCGCAACCTCGGCCAGGCGGGCCTCGATGGTGGGTCCCATGGATGCGAGCACCCCGAAGAACAGAACACTAATGGCGGCTGCCCCAGATATACCCCCCCCCGCCAGCATGCCTAGAGAGGTAACCACTCCTCTGATTGGCTGCTGGGGGAAGGTGGGTCTGTCAGAACCCCTCTAGCGCCAACTGTCGCCCAGGGGTGATTACACACCCCTGACACGCAGATTGACCTACAAGGCAGTTCCAAACCGGCAGCAGCACCAGTCTAAATAATTTGCGAATGGGAGCAAACTTAACTCTCCCATTCCCCACTAACTTTAGTGTAATGCCCCACTAAATAAGGGGGGGGGGGGCTACACATTTGCAAAGTATATATTTACTTTAAATGAGAAAATACTACGCTATGACAAATTAAGCAGAAAAAACATGGGCAGCAGTACTGGTTGAATAAACACAAATATACACAAATAAAGAGAGAACTGCGCCAAATTAATCAGAAATATTAAAGGGTAAGATAATCCCAAGGGTGAAAAGGTGCCAGTAAACAGAGTCACAGAGGACCATAGATTGTACAAGTCCAGGAAATCCAATCAAGTGACAATGCGGTGCTTGCAGTCCCACCACCATAGATAAATTGTCCGCTTACCAAATATAGGCCAAAACACACAGTTGGCTATGACCTAGCCGCGGCCTTGCTTGTGTGCAGTATGGGATGGACCTCAACACCAATGCGGACACCCTGGACCCTCCTCCGTTACCAGTCTAGTAGCTCAGTGACAAGCTTAATACAATATGGATCGACCAGCTCGCAGACAACCAAATATCCTGTCTCACAGTATGCGTTATAAGCAGGGATTTTGTCCACACGCATTTGCAAATGCATATGTGAGCCACAGAGCCATGTAACGGCACCCTGGAGTCTGTGGTCCTAACACTAAACTAAGTAATAGAGGAAAAGAGATTTCACCTCCAAATACAGAAAGGTTTCTTCAGTAAGAGCTGAGAAAATGTGGAATAGACTCCTTGGGTACTAACATTTATAGGTAAAGTTGAACTGGGGAAAATCTGATTGCCTCTTGGGGGATCAGGAAGGTATTTTTTTCCCCTGCTGTAGCAAATTGGATCATGCTTTGCTGTTTTTTTTTGCCTTCCTCTGGATAAACTGTGAGTATAGAATTGGGTATATGTGATTTGTAGGATATTATTATTTTATTTCTTATGGTTGAACTTGATGAACTTGTGTCTTTTTTCAACCTGACTAACTATGTAACTATGTAGCTTTGGCTGTGATACTGACTTTTCTTGCCGCAAAGGGGTTGATTTACTAAAACCAGAGAGTGCAAAATCAGGTGACGCTGTCCATGGTAGCCAATCAGCTTCTAACTTCCGCTTGTTCAATTAGGCTTTGACAAAAAAAAAATGGAAGCTGATTGGTTTCTATGTACAGCTGCACCTGATTTTGCACACTCCAGTTTTAGTAAGTCAACCCACTTCAATACCGGCCCATTGACAATTGACGGCCAGAGATGGGATCTCCCATTCTAAGTGGCCGTCAATTGACGGCCTGGGCTTTGCGGGTGGATATCTGAATGATGCCTGCAGCCAGAGGCATCATCCAGATATCCTCTTCTTCAGCCGGTGATTCTGCACAACATAAGAATGACCTTCCACCGCCATCCGGTGCTTCTCCGGGCTCTCCCGTGCCTTCGGGGGCCTGGAGAATGCATCGTCCGGCGTCAGCAGGAAGCATAGAGATGACTGGTGACCAGATGGTCACCAGTCATCTCTATGACCGTCGGAGGACCCGGGCGCGATGTGATGACATCACGCCCGGGTCCCCGTAAGTAAACAAAACGCCCCTGTCCCCGATAGCTCGCGTGCAGAAGCGAACGCACACGTAAGTCCCGCCGACATATGTAAACACCGTTTAAACCACATAAGTGAGGTATTGCCGCGTGCGTTAGAGTGCCAGCAACAAATCTAGCACTAGATCTCCTCTGTAAATCTAAACTGGTAACCTGTAAAAAATAAATAAAGAGTTGCCTATGGAGATTTTTAAGTACCGAAGTTTGGCGCCATTCCATGAGTGTGCGCATAATTAAAGCGTGACATGTTGGGTATCTATTTACTCGGTGTAACATAATCTTTCACATAATACAAAAAATTGGGCTAACTTTACGGTTTTGTTATTTTTTTAATTCATGAAACAATTTTTTTTACAAAAAAAAGACGTTTGAAAAATGATTTCGTAAATACCGTGCGAGATAAAACGTTGCAATGACCGCTGTTTTATTCCCTAGGGTGTCTGCTAAAAAAACATATATAATGTTTGGGGGTACTGCTTAATTTTCTAGCAAAAGCATGATTATTACATGTAGGAGAGAAGTGTCAGAATAGGCCCGGTATGGAGGTGGTATAAAAGCCTGGTATTGAAGTGGTTAAAGCGGAGTTCCACCCTAAAAATCAACTTTCTATTAACAGCTTGCCTATAATGTAAAATGTAAAAAAATTAAAAATAAATGTAAATTTTTTTTTTACTCACTTCTATCTGGATGTTACTAGGCAGATTTCATAATCTGCCAAGTTCCTGGTCCTAGGTGGTTCAACGTAAAGCCACTTGGATCTTTTTTACTGGAAAGCCGATCACTGACTTGACACCAGGATAATGGCTGCAGCATACTGCCCAGAATGTATAAATACATACATTGGGCAGCAAGTGATTAACTAATATTCACTTTACAAAATAAAATATCTTTACTCCGTTAGTAAATCAACCTCAATGTAGTCAACTGATAAGTGACTGAGGCCTCGTACACACAACCGTTTTCCTCAACAAAATCCATCAAGAATCTTGGTGGCAGAGCTTTTTTTCAGAGGAAAACGGTCGTGTGTATGTTTTGTATCGTCGAGAAAACTGTTGTGGGTTCCCTTTTTTCTCGTCGGGAGTCTAAATTTCCTCGTCGTGTTTCTCGTCGGGCTGGTTTAAGATGAGAACATGTTCGTGTGTATGCTTAGAAACCAGCGCATGCTCAGTATAAAGTATGAGACGGGAGCGCACCTTCGGTAAAAGTATCGTTTGTAATGGTGATAGTACATTTGTCATGATGTAACAGACTGAAAAGTGCAAATCGTCTCTCACCAAACTTTGGGATTGTGGGCCATACACATTCACCAGGCAACCTTACTCCAGGTACAATAAATGAATACACTGACCCCAATGTTTAGAAAATAAAGGCCGTGGCATCTTTATTGGTTTAAACACAAATAAATTAAATCAAATTAAATCAACCATATACATTTTATTTCATTACTCAACATCAAAACGTCAATTTTATGAAGAAAACCAACCAAACGTGTGCAACTGCTTAGTTTTTGTAACTTAAGCAGCATTAACTCATTCCATTCTGAAATATCACGTCCCCCCTGGACAACCAGGGTGACGCCTACCACATAAAAATTACCGCAAATGGGGAGGGAGGGAGTTCATTCACTGCTCATAACACATCAAACACATACACTGAATACATACTGGAATAGCCTTTAACCCTTAATAAACCTTAACCCTGTGATGGCCACAATCCCTCTTAAGTGGGCTCCTATTGTGCCCCCTTTCTTATTACTTAACATGCAGTAACATGAGATTAGCAAAAGCAGTCCCAAGGGTTGTGCCAGTGAAATCAAACTTCCCCTGTCGTCGTATGTGTTGTACGTCATCGCGTTTTAGAAGGAGGAGATTTGGTCTCGACTGTGTGGGTACGCAAAGAAAGCTCAGGGATGGACTGGCCATTGGGACTACAGGGAGTTTCCCGGTGGGCCGATGGCTCAGTGGGCCGGCTTCAGTGACAACGGACCACCGTCCCCCTCCGCTCCTCTGTCTCTCCCTCCCTGCAGCGCTCACCTGGGGGGAGAAAGAAGCAGGGGGAGGACCAGAGGAGCAGGGATGACGACAGAGGAGCATGGAGGAGGGGACAGACAGCTGACTTAACAACTATGACCTGGGAGCTTCTCCCTTCTGCCTAATCTTGTCCCATAAGGGGGGGGCACCAAACTGATTCTTTGCCCGGGGTGAAATAATATCTAGCTTCCCCACTGGTACTGCCTATAAGAGTACCAATACCAGCCGTTCTACTCTAATAAAGCGGCTAGTGGCAGGTGGCTGAGGGGGGGGGGGATGCGGGAGTTGTCCGGCCACCATGGGAGAGACCTGTCAAAGTGGGCCAGTCTGGATGAAGTCCAGGGCCAAATTTATGTCCCAGTCCAGCCCTGAGAAAGCTTGTCAAGTTTCTCGACAAGCGTAACAAGGAACTCCTTGAGGAAAACGATGTGTCTTTTACGTCGAGTTCCTCAGTCGTGTGTACGAGGCCTAATGCTTGAAACTTCCTAAATGGACCTGCTGTTTGACTTGAATCCACTATTATTTTTCACTTAGTCACTAAGTCACTGACCTGGAACAAGTATGAAGAGATTACATTTCTGGGATACGCTCATGTCTGTTTCACTTCACAAAATCAGTAGTGAGGCATACTGTACATAGGGTGACAGCCAGCTTGCATCTTCATGAAAAGCAATGATGGTTTACTATATATATATATTACTTTCCTGAAAGGATCCTTGACAGTGGAGGTAAGGTCACAAAAGCTTACAGTAAGCAAGAGCAATGTATTGTGATACAAATTAAAACATGTCAGCTCAACAAGTTTTCAGAAATTGCAGTGTCTACATAACTGACCATATGTTACTTGTTTGGAAGGGTGTCAACTGGAACCTTTTTTTCTGATACGTGATTAGAGAATTAGCTCTAAGGCCTCGTACACCGAGAATCTCGTCGTAAAAAAAACATTGTTTTCCTCAACGAGTTTCTTGACAGGCTTGTCAAGAATCTTGTCAAGCTTTCCTTGCATACACACTGTCAAGACAAAATCTTGTTGTTCTCAAACGCGGTGACGTACAACACGTACAATGGCACTATAAAGGGGAAGTTCGATTCCATTGGCACCACCCTTGGGGCTGCTTTTGCTAATCTCATGTTACTGCGTGTTAAGTAAAAGTTTGGTGAGAGACGATTCGCGCTTTTCAGTCTGTTACAGCGCGACAAATGTGCTATCTCCATTCCGAACGCTACTTTTACCCAAGGTGCGCTTCCGTCTCATACTTTATTCTGAGCATGCGGGGGTTTCTAAGCATACACACAAATGTGTTTCTCGTTGTAAACCAGTGCGACACTTACAACGTCGACTCCCCCCTCACCTCAAAATAAGAAAGAATTGTAAAAAAAAAAAAAATACTGACATTCACGCCTCATCAGTGCCACATATCAGTGCTGCATATTAGTGACACTGTCACATGACTTTAAAAAAAAAAGTATTAGTAATTGGTATCGGTGTGTACTTGGGAAAAAAGTGGGCTAGATTCAGAAAAGTTTACGCCGGCGTATCTCGAGATACGCCAACGTAAGTACAAATGTGCGCCGTCGCATCTTTATGCCGATTCAGAAAGCAAGATACGCCGAAAAACATGGCTTCAGCCGGCTTATCATGGGCGCATAGTTACGCTGGACGTATTCGGCGTTCTTATGTTAAATATGCAAATGAGCAAGATACGCCGATTCACGAACGTACGTACGCCCGTCGCAAGTTCTTTCTGAATACCACACCGGCCGCTCTAAGTTACGGCGGCGTAGTGTAAATGAGATACGCTACGCCGCCGTAAAGATACGAAAATGTATCTGAATCTGGCCCAGTATCTGTACTTGTACTTGGTCTTAAAAAAATGGTATAGATGCAACCCTAAGAGGAAGGTAGTCCGCCCGGCAGGTGGTGCCGTCCACCAGCTCCACCGGCTGGGTCCAGGTTGCTAGCAGTGCATGGTAGGAGACCGCTGCTTTCTGCAGCTTCAGGAACTCATGCTGACCAGCGTGGAATGTTCAGGAGGAAATTATGTCACTGGAGGACTGGAAGTCAAGGCTACGTGCTCGGAGCTCACAGCTCTTTCTACGGGCCACTCACACAGATTTATGAAGCCATTTGGACACCACTGTATTTTATACATTGTATTATACAGATTTGTTTTAAAGTGGAGTTCCACCCATTTTTTTATGTTTGTCTGTGCTGCATGCCCTAATCTCATAGTGTTCAGAATGGACAATTTTTATTTATTTTGATGCTTGTAAATACCTTTATTTTGTAGTCCTTCATTACTTCCTCCTCCTTATTAGCCTAGGCTATTAAGTCACAAGGCTATTTGCAAGGGTTTCTGGGATAGGCATCATGTTTCCCAGTAGTCCTTGCAAACCTGACTGAAACCTATTACATTGCTTGTGCAGCACTGAGCATGTGCGAGATATGAAAGCTGAAATCCAGGAAGTCATACAGTCTGGATTCATGCTTCCCACACTTAAGATGGCCACGGTCTATTTCTAGATTATAAGGGCCAGATTCTCAGCGGCGCTACGACGGAGTATCTCCGATACCCCGTCGTATCGCCGTTTTTTTTGCCTCGTATCTATGCGAGTGATGCTTAGCATCACTTTGGCATAGATACGGCTGAACATCCGACAAGTGTAATACCATTACACTTGCAGATCGTAGTTGTAATGACAACTCCGGGCACTAGGTGGCCTTTACGTTGTTTTCTCATTTGCCTATGCAAATGAGGCTACTACGCCGTTTCCCGATCGCTTTTACGCCGCCCCGTCGTCGCGTACGTCGTTTACGAACTCGTAAGGTTACCCCTGCTTCTATGAGGAGTAACCTTACGAAGTACCGTCGGATGCCGTAGGGTGCCGTCGGATGCCATGTTAAGTATGGCGTCGGGTCAGCGTCGGCTTTTTCCGTCACTTACGTAGTTTTACTAACTCGTTCGCGAATAGGGCATTGCGTAGTGACGATCACGTCGTTTTGACGTTGGTTTCAACGGCACTTTCCGACGTGAGCTGGAGCATGCGCACTGGGCTTTCTCCCCGGCCGGCGCATGCGCAGTTCGTTCGACGCGGGGGCGCGCTTAATTTAAATACAAGCCGCCCCATTTGAATTACGCGGGCTTACGCTGGGCAATTTTCGCTACGCCAACGCAAACGACGGAGCAAATGCTTAGGGAATACGGCACTTGCTCTAGTACGATGCGGCGGCGTAGTGTAAATGGCTTACGCTACGCCGGCAAATTTCTTAGAGGATCTGGCCCTAAATTTCTAGATCTAAATGCTGTAACAACCTAACAAAACGGACCTTAGTTTACAGACTAACTTTACTAGAATACATTAAGCTTGTATTAAGCTTGTGTATTACTGGGGGAATTTATCTTTAAAAAGTGAAATTGTGGGTGGAACTCCCCTTTAACTTTAATTGCCACTAAAATGTGAACAGTAGTTTTTCTTGCCTGTGTGTGTCTATGTATTTATGTATGTATTGTGAGGGATTAACTCGGTAGCGGGTGTGTGTGACCCCCTCTAGGTGTTCACTACACGCTGAACTGTACAAAAAGGCAGTTGAGGAGGATTGAAAACAAATGATATGGTTTATTTTTCCATCTTGCGGGATAAACGTTCCAGCATCAAAACAGCATAAACAAGCAAAACATAAAGTAAACCCTTGCCACTTGGGGCGTCTACTAGGGTTGTCCAGATACCGATACTAGTATCGGTATCGGGACCGATACAGAGTATTTGCGGGAGTACTTGTCCTCGGGCAAATGCTCCCGATACCTAAATAGAATACTTTTTTTGTATTTATCAACATGTTCTGTGAAAATTCTTTGAGTTTTTTACTACTGCGTGACAAGAAAATAAAACATTTTTATTCATTTTTACTAATTTTTATTCTTTTATAATGTCTTGAGTTCTTCATAATTCTAAAGAACATATCCTTAGTCTGTATTGTGGTTTGAAAACTGTCACATGACATTAAAAAAAAGTATCGGTATTCGGTATCGGCAAGTACATGAAAAAAAGTATCGGTACTTGTACTCGGTCCTAAAAAAGTGGTATCGGGACAACCCTAGCGTCTACCTTCCCAACACAGGAACCTACCTATTGTGTCTGGCACAGCCTACTGCTGGGCAGACACTGCTGGTCCTACAGCAGAAAACAAAAAAAAGCCTTTTTGATATTCAGTTGCGGCCCACCCATAGGGACGCACGGGCGCCGTCCCCCCTCCCGCAGTCACAGAAAAATGAAATAAAAAAAACCCCAAAAAAACGGGCCCTTTAAGAACTTTTATTCGGCTAAAATGTCATTTTGACATTTTAGCCAAAGTTCTGGCGGTCGTCTATAGAGGGCGCTGCAGTGCCACCCCCTCTCGCAAATAACACACGTTCAATGCAATGCATTGAACGTGTGTTATTGTTGCCAGCTGCCTGGTCTATTCATATAACCGGACATGGGTCGCCGGTTACCTGAATAGCGGCAGCTGGTTGGCTGAGGGGAACTGCCTATCAAAGCCAGCGGCTCTGATAGGCTTTTCCAGTACCGCCCTCCGGCTCTCGGAAGTCTATACTCGGAGCGCAGGCAACCTGCGGTCCTTGCATAAGACTGACGGCCGTTTCAGCCAATCAGGTTCCCGGATTCTGGTTATCAGGAACCTGATTGGCTGAAGCTTCTCCACGGCGGCAGAAGACATCGAGGGAGGACATGGAAGCGTCAGGTAAGTGTTTTTTTTTACAGGTAAGAGGGGCATCATGGGGAACAGTGGCATCATGGGGCACAGTGGCATCATGGGGCACAGAGGCGACAATGAGCACAGTGGCATGGGGCACAGTGGTGACAATTAAAGGGCACAGTGGTGACAATTGATTGCACAGTGACTGCATATGATGGCATGGCACAGTGGTGACAATTGATGGCACAGTGACTGCATTTGATGGCATGGCACAGTGGTGACAATTGATGGGCACAGTAGCTGCGTTTTATGGCATGGCACAGTGGTGACAATTGATGGCACAGTGGTGGCGTTTGATGGCATGGCACAGTGGTGACAATTGATGGCACAGTGACTGCATTTGATGGCATGGCACAGTGGTGACAATTGATGTTCACAGTAGCTGCGTTTGATGGCATGGCACAGTGGCAACAATTGATGGCACAGTGGCTGCGTTTGATGGCATGGCACAGTGGTGACAATTGATGGCACAGTGACTGCATATGATGGCATGGCACAGTGGTGACACTTGATGGCACAGTGACTGCATTTGATGGCATGGCACAGTGGTGACAATTGATTGGCACAGTAGCTGCGTTTGATGGCATGGCACAGTGGTGACAATTGATAGCACAGTGGTGACGTTTGATGGCATGGCACAGTGGTGACAATTGATGGCACAGTGACTGCATATGATGGCATGGCACAGAGGTGACAATTGATGGCACAGTGACTGCATTTGATGGCATGGCACAGTGGTGACAATTGATGGCACAGTTGCTGTGTTGCATGGCACAGTGGCTGCATTTGATGGCATGGCACAGTGGTGACAATTGATGGCACAGTTGCTGTGTTTGATGGCATGGCACATTGGTGACAATTGATGGCACAGTGGCTGCATTTGGTGGCATGGCACAGTGGTGACAATTGATGGCACAGTTTCTGTGTTTGATGGCATGGCACAGTGATTACAATTGATGGCACAGTGGCTGCATTTGGTGGCATGGCACAGTGGCTGCATGTGATGGGCACAGTGAGGCTGCAATATTTTTTTTTTCGTTTGCGCCCCCCCAAAAATTTTGAGCACCAGCCGCCACTGTTGATATTTCTCACACAGAAATATCCATCAGCACCTCACCTCTTCAGAAGTGCTGGTGACTGCTCCTTCACTCCCAAAGTCTCAGGATCCAGCCATCAGCCGTTATCCTTAGGCTTTATTTATAGAGGCTTTAATTGCTTCATTTTGAACAGCTGAAGGCTTCTAACTTCCCAAACCTCTCTGGCCATTTCTACAGCCGACACCCAATAGTAATTGGTGTATTGTCTACAGTCTACACAAGACAGAAAAGTATCTTCCATCTGGGACAACACACACAGATTTACCTAACTTCCTGTCACAGTATGTATATATATGTGTATATATATATATATATATATATATATATATATATATATATATATATATATATATATATATATATATATATATAAAATGTATGTGTATTCTCTAATTAGAAGTTCTGCCTTGCTTATACTGGAGAATAGGGGTGGTGAAGTGTGAAACTATTGTTCATGTAGTGTTGTGATCTTGGCAACTAAGTGTGATTCTGTACTAGGATTCTATTGTTTCAAATGGACTGTGGTGTCTTTGTGTTAATTTTATCCATCTGTTTGTATCATGTTTCGGAAAATGTCAACTAAATTAACCACTTGTCCACCGTCCACCATCAAATGACGGCGGGCGGAGGACTCCAATATCCTAAATTGCACGTCATATGACGTGCAGTCATTTGAATAGGGAATGCGCGCGATCGCGTGCGCGCATCCCTATACTGTCGGTAGCTGCGTGTCACAGAGACACCTCTCGTTACCGACAGGGGTGAACAGCGGCGCGAATGCGCTGTTTACCACGTGATCGGCCGTGATGAAGTCACGGCTGATCACGCATGGCAACACCCCCAAAGTGCACGGCACGTGTGAGCGATAGCGACACGCGTGCCTGTCGGTGGCAGCATGTTCCCGGGAACACTGCTCATCACCGAAAAATAATACTTCTCCCTAATTGAGGAAGGCTTATGTTTACTTCATGTTGCAAAATCTGTTTTGCCCAGTAATCAATATCCACCAATGATATATGAGCAATATAAAAAAGACAAATAGGAACACTAATCGGTCTCCTCCCACAGAACACAGGGAAGGTTATTTACAAAAGGCAAATCCACTTTGCACTACAAGTGCAAACTACAAGTGCAAAGTGCACTTGAAATTGCACTGAAAGTGACTTGGAAGTGCAGTCACTGTAGATCCAAGGGGGACATGCAAGGAAAAAAAAAACATTTTAGCTTGCACGTGATTTCAGATCTTCCCCTCAGATTTACAGCGACTGCACTTCCAAATTGCACTGAGGCCGGATTCACACTTGTACGTTGCGTTTTTGAGCTCCGGCTTCTTTGCCAAGTTCTCAAACAGTTGTTCAGTGGATTCTTTGCATTTTAGCTGTGGATTTGCTGACCTGGGAGAGGGGAGGGAAGTCTCGCCGCTGTTATGAGGGGGAACTCCACGTTATGTGAATGAGTATGGGGTACATCGTACCCCTACCCATTCACCTGGTGGAAGAAAATGTCAATAAAAAACACACTACACAGGTTTTTAAAGTAATTTATTAGGCAGCTCCGGGGGTCTTCTTCCAACTCTGGGGGTCCTCTTCCGACTACGGGAGTCTCTTTTGACTTTCCGGCCTCTTCTCCACGCTCTCCGGTTCTCCTCCCACTCTCTGGTGCTTTCTTTCTTCTGCCAGGCACCACCGCTATATTCTTCCAGCTCTTTTACTAGTGGTAGCCCGGTCTTCGTCGTCGCCTTCTTCCCTCTTCTTTTCTTGAGATGTTAACTCAACGCTCTGTCCCGCTCTAATGCTGGTTGCACGGTGCGCAACGACTTATATAGGCATGGGGTGTGGTCACTGGGTGATGTCACCTGGTGACCCCACCCCTTTATGGCATCACAGTCCCATCATGCCCCGGGTATGCAGCCTGGTACGGGCATGCAGCCTGGTATGGTTCAGGAGGGGGGGGGGCTCGTCCCCATCCCCTTTTCTGACCGGCTGGGCTGCGTGCTCGGATAAGGGTCTGGTATGGATTTTGTGGGGACCCCATGCTGTTTTTTCGGCATAGGGGTTCCTGTTAAAATCCATACCAGACCTAAGGGCCTGGTATGCTCCTGAAGGGGAACCCAATGCTGTTTTTTTATTTGAAATTTGGCGTGGAGTTCCCTGTTCAGAACAGAACACATGTGTGAATCAGATGCGTGCCCATAGAAGATAATGGGCCTGAATTCGCACCTGAGCCTCACCGCAATGCCTAGAAAACGCACACGCTTCTAAGCCTAAATGCTTAAGCCTCCAAACGCCTGACAGAATTTACCTTTATTTACGAAAGGCAATCCACTTTGCACTACAAGTGCAAACTACAAGTGCAAAGTGCACTTGAAATTGCACTGAAAGTGCACTTTCCTATATAACCCCCACAGTGCCGTATTGCAAAAATTTCATGAAAAGGGGTAAATCTTCCAGAGATCAAGTGGTTAAGCACTCCTATCCTTTACAGCCAAGGAAGCTGCTTCTCTTTGATCAGTTATGACACCAGCCATTTGATAATTTGGCCATGTTGATGAGGACACAAGCAAATGTGACAGCTGGAAATACTGGCATTTCATGGATGTAACTGTTCTTTGAAAACGTTAAATGGATGGATTTATTTCCGCTTCATGATTTATGTCTGTTCAGGGACTCTGGGCTTCAGTAAAATGGCAGCCTCTAGCAGGAAGAAACAGGAGCAATGCTGGAGGCAATTTACGCACACACTAAATTTTGGTAGCATAATTATTAATGTGGAATGTATGTTCCTAGATAAAGAACATTGGGCCAGATTCAGAGTAACTCCTGTCTAACTGGTGTTAGACTGGAGTAATTTCAAATTACGCGTGTTTTTTTTTAGCTAGTCTGAAACCTCAAACCATGAATAGACGGCTGAGGGCTTCAATTCGACTGGATTACGTGTTCGTACGCCTTCGGATCTACGCTGCAATAAAATTGCGGCCACTGGGTGGAGTTCCCGTCGTTTTCCGCGTCAGGGTATGCTAATGAGCTTTTGTCGGCGATCCCCGAAATTACGATGTTCAATCGCAATCTCTTACGGCATCTTTAGTCATCTTTTTTTTGCGTAACACTATACCAGCTTTTTGCTGCTCTAATATTAGACAGCCCATGTTAAGTAAGGCCGTCGTTCCCGCGTCGAATTTCTACGTTTTCCGACGTCTTTTATTATTTTTAACGTAAGTCTTCCGGGAATAGGAATGTTCGTAAACGACGCTACTCAAAAACAAAATGACGTAACGACGTGATTTTGCACAATGCACGGCGGAAAATTTCTGAACGGAGCATGCGCAGTTCGATCGCCGCGGGGACGAGCCTAATTTAAATGCTTCACGCCCCCTAACCGCGTATTTCGATTACGCGGCGAGAAATAGACTACGCCGCCTTAGCGTACGGGCAAAAATCTACCAGAATTCGATGTAGAGCCTGGTAAAATACGGCAGCGTAGAGTATTTTGATTATGCAGCGCAAAATTAAGTGTACCTGAATCTGGCCCATTATTTTTAAAGTTGTTATGGGTAAAGTTCACTTTATAGCATTATGCCGCGTACACGCGATCAGTCAAACCGATGAGAACGGTCTGATGGACCGTTTTCATCGGTCCAAACAGATCGTGTGTGGGCGCCATCGGTTATTTATCCATTGGTTAAATAAAAGCAAACTTGTTTTAAATTTAACCGATAAATAACTAACCGATAGCAAAAAAACGATCGTTTGTAGGCACGTCCATCGGTTAAAAATCCACGCATGCTCAGAATCAAGTCGACGCATGCTTGGAAGCATTGAACTTTTTTTTTTCAGTACGTCGTTGTGTTTTATGTCACCGCGGTCTGACACGATCGTTCTTTTAACCGATGGTGTGTAGGCACAACTGACCATCAGTCAGCTTCATCGGTTAACCGATGGCTTTACTCTCAATGGTTGTTTCAATAGTAATAGCAGTTGCGGTGTGTCCATAAGGGGCGCATGGGCACCGCCCCCTCTCTCCTGCCACCTCTCTATCACCAAATATAGATTCATGCATTGCATGAATCTATCTATGGTAGCTGCTGCCACCTGCCATTCAGGTGCCCAACCCCTTTTTGGGCGCTGGGCATAGGGTTGCCACCTTTTCCTCAAGCCAAACCCGAACCCGCCACTTCATATGGTGGGTGTGGCCATATTGAGGGAGGGGCCTCACGAGGCATGATTAAATTAAACAAAATATTTATTTTACCTATAAAATATGCTTACTTTGCTGTGCCACAAGTAAGAGTCTCACTGACATGAATAAGGTAAGTGCAGTGGAGATCAGGGGCATTAGTTCACCTTTTAATTTTCATTAAGTACAGAGGGTATTACAGTATGTGCAGGGAGGGAGTCCAGAATTTACAACAGTATATACAAGAATGTGGCGCGTATGTTGGTATGTGTAGGAAAGGAGTGCAAAGTGTAAGACATTATGTACAGGAAATGAGTGCAGAGGGTAGGTATTACTTGCAGGAAAGGAGTGAAGAGGGTGTAACAGTGACCAGTATATGCAGTAGAGGAGTGTGGAGAGTATGATGGGGGCAGTATGTACAGGAGAGGAGTGTGGAGGGTATGATGGGGGCGGTATGAACAGGAGAGGAGTGTGGAGGGTATGACAGTGGGCACTATGTACTGGAGAGGAGTGTGGAGGGTATGATAGTGGGCACTATGTACAGGAGAGGAGTGTGGAGGGTATGACAGTGGGCAGTATGTACAGGAGAGGAGTGTGGAGGGTATGACAGTGGGCAGTATGTACAGGAGAGGAGTGTGGAGGGTATGATGGGGGCAGTATGAACAGGAGAGGAGTGTGGAGGGTATGACAGTGGGCACTATGTACTGGAGAGGAGTGTGGAGGGTATGATAGTGGGCAGTATATACACAGGAGAGGAGTGTGGAGGGTATGACAGTGGGCAGTATGTACAGGAGAGGAGTGTGGAGGGTATGACAGTGGGCAGTATATACAGGAGAGGAGTGTGGAGGGTATGACGGGGGCAGTATGTACAGGGGAGGAGTGCGAAGGGTAAGGCAGTAGGTGGTAAGGGGGGGGGGGGTTGGAGAACTGTGTATATGGATGGGGGAGGGGGGCAGAACTGTATATATGGCTGTGGATGGTATATGGAGGGGGGGCAGAACTGTATATGTGGATGGTATATGGAGGGGGGGGGAAGAACTGTATATATGGCTGTGGATGGTATATGGGGGGGGGGGGGCAGAACTGTATATATGGCTGTGGATGGTATATGGGGGGGGCAGAACTGTATATATGGCTGTGGATGGTATATGGATGGGGAGGCAGAACTGTATATATGGCTGTGAATGGTATATGGAGGGGGGGCAGAACTGTATATATGGCTGTGGATGGTATATGGATGGGGAGGCAGAACTGTATATATGGCTGTGGATGGTATATGGAGGGGGGGGGCAGAACTGTATATATGGCTGTGGATGGTATATGGAGGGGGGGGCAGAACTGTATATATGGCTGTGGATGGTATATGGAGGGGGGGCAGAACTGTATATATGGCTGTGGATGGTATACGGAGGGGGGGCAGGACTGTATGTATGGCTGTGGATGGTATATGGAGGGGGGGGCAGGACTGTATGTATGGCTGTGGATGGTATATGGAGGGGGGGGGGGCAGGACTGTATGTATGGCTGTGGATGGTATATGCAGGGGGGGGGGCAGGACTGTATGTATGGCTGTGGATGGTATATGCAGGGGGGAGCAGAACTGTATGTATGGCTGTGGATGGTATATGGAGGGGGGGCAGAATTGTATGTATGGCTGTGGATGGTATATGGAGGGGGGGCAGGACTGTATGTATGGCTGTGGATGGTATATGGAGGGGAGGCAGAACTGTATGTATGGCTGTGGATGGTATATGGAGGGGGGGGCAGGACTGTATGTATGGCTGTGGATGGTATATGGAGGGGGGGGGCAGGACTGTATGTATGGCTGTGGATGGTATATGGAGGGGGGGGGCAGGACTGTATGTATGGCTGTGGATGGTATATGGAGGGGGGGGGGCAGGACTGTATGTATGGCTGTGGATGGTATATGGAGGGGGGGGGGCAGGACTGTATGTATGGATGTGGATGGTATATGGAGGGGGGGGCAGGACTGTATGTATGGCTGTGGATGGTATATGGAGGGGGGGGCAGGACTGTATGTATGGCTGTGGATGGTATATGCAGGGGGGGGGGCAGGACTGTATGTATGGCTGTGGATGGTATATGGAGGGGGGGGCAGGACTGTATGTATGGCTGTGGATGGTATATGCAGGGGGGGGGAGGACTGTATGTATGGCTGTGGATGGTATATGCAGGGGGGGGCAGGACCGTATGTATGGCTGTGGATGGTATATGCAGGGGGGGGGGCAGGACTGTATGTATGGCTGTGGATGGTATATGCAGGGGGGGGCAGGACTGTAGGTATGGCTGTGGATGGTATGGAGGGGGGGCAGAACTGTATATAAGGCTGTGGATGGTAATGGTATATGCAGGGGGGGGGGGGCAGAACTGTATGTTTAGTGTATGGTGGGGGTAATTGGTGAGGACTATGTGTATGAGGGGGAGGGGTGAGAGCTCTTTGATATGCTGACATGCTAATAACTTTGCAAAAACTTACTTTAAAAGTTGAGCTCTCAGTCTCAGCAAGCCACACACATCACAGAGTAGCAGGGAACGCCGAGGCTCCGCCCATCCACCCACCTCCATGTGTATTCTGTAGCCAGTCAGAGAAGAGCTGAGCACTCTGTGTCCCATGTGTCCTCTTCCACTCTGCAGCACACAATGCAGACGGAGGCGCGTCGGAGGGAGGGAGGGGGAGGGGCTAGCACAGTGAGAAGTTGCACACATGTTTACAGCCCGGCCGGGGGGCTAACAGAGAGCACTTCTGCGGGCGGCACACCTTCTACTAACACTCAGGCAAGCTGGTGGAGCCGGGGATGTGCAGCTCTGTTGCGGCCGGGCCAGGATGGACAGCTAAAAAATGTGCCCGGGTCTCAGGAGGCTTCAAAACCGGGCACATGTGTCCAAACCCGGACTGTCCGGGTCAAAACCGGACAGGTGGCAACCCTAGCTGGGCACCTGAATTACAGCGGCGGGATATTTTTTTGGAAATACCTGATGAGAGCCATAGGCGTCCAAAAAGGTTAACAGCTGGCGTCCAAAAAGGTTAACAGCCGGCGTTGTGATAGAAAAGCGAATGAATGATACTGCTCCTTCACCGCTCCTGCCCATAGAAATCAATGGGACACCGCGCGTATACCGCAGAGGTGCATTGTGGGTGGTTTTATCCCTTTCTTGACATGAAAATCGTAGCAGTGCATGGTCTTATTCCCAGAGCACCTGGGACACAGGATATTCACAACAGAAACCAGAACACTCCATAAGCACAATGGTTATAGTTCCTATACCCATATCAATGCCCCGAATAAATGAAGGGTAAATTAAACCTGGGGGGGGGGGGGATAATTTAAAAGTAAGGGATACTGTCCAATGCAATCTCCTCATTCTGGTTCAATTATAATAGCCATTGGCATCTATCCATCCCGACCAAATTTTTGTCAAACTTCGGTGTCTGCTCTGATAAGTTAGTCTATAGAGGGGGAGCACCAAGTTTATGAAAAAGGCCTCTCTGGTGGACGGCTCCATTGACTTCCATCTAAGGAGGCTTTCACTCCTGGCATAGACCAGGAAGAAAGTTACATAGTTACATAGTTACATAGTTACATAGTTAGTCAGGTTGAAAAAAGACACAAGTCCATCCAGTTCAACCATAAAAATAAATAAAAATAAAACAAAGTAAAACACAGTACATCCTCCCATACACCCAACTCCATACCCACAGTTGATCCAGAGGAAGGCAAAAAACCCCAGCAGAGCGATGATCCAATTTGCTACCGGAGGGGAAAAAATTCCTTCCTGATCCCCCGAAAGGCAATCGGATTTACCCCGGATCAACTTTACCTACAAAACTTAGTACTCAGTTATATTATGTGCATTTAGGAAAGAATCCAGGCCTCTCTTAAAGCAATCTACTGAGCTGGCCAGAACCACCTCTGGAGGGAGTCTGTTCCACATTTTCACAGCTCTTACTGTGAAGAAACCTTTCCGTATTTGGAGGTGAAATCTCTTTTCCTCCAGACGTAAAGAGTGCCCCCTTGTCCTCAGTGTTGACCTTAAAGTGAATAACTCAACACCAAGTTCACTATATGGACCTCTTATGTATTTGTACATGTTGATCATATCCCCCCTTATTCTCCTCTTCTCAAGAGTGAATAAATTCAGTTCCTCTAATCTTTCCTCATAGCTGAGCTCCTCCATGCCTCTTATCAGTTTGGTTGCCCTTCTCTGCACTTTCTCCAGTTCTCCGATATCCTTTTTGAGAACTGGTGCCCAAAACTGGACTGCATATTCCAGATGAGGTCTTACTAATGATTTGTACAGGGGCAAAATGATATCTCTATCTCTGGAGTCCATACCTCTCTTAATACAAGAAAGGACTTTGCTGGCTTTGGAAACCGCAGCTTGGCATTGCCTGCTATTATTGAGCTTATGATCAACTAAAACCCCCAGATCCTTCTCCACTACAGATCCCCCCAGTTGTACTCCCCCCTAGTATGTATGACACATGCATATTCTTAGCCCCCAAGTGCATAACTTTACATTTATCAACATTAAACCTCATCTGCCACTTAGTCGCCCAATTAGACAGAGCATTGAGGTCGGCTTGTAAATTGGAGACATCCTGTAAGGACGTTATTCCACTGCATAGCTTGGTGTCATCTGCAAAAACAGAAATGTTACTTTTGATCTCAGACCCAATATCATTTATAAATATATTGAAAAGTAAGGGACCCAACACTGAACCTTGGGGTACACCGCTGATAACCTTGGACCATTCAGAGTAAGAATCATTAACCACAACTCTCTGAATCCTGTCTTTCAGCCAGTTTTCTATCCATTTACAAACTGATATATCTAATCCTGTAGACCTTACCTTACACATGAGCCGTGTGTGGGGAACTGTATCGAATGCTTTTGCAAAATCCAAGTATACCACGTCCACTGCCACGCCTCTGTCCAGGGTTTTACTTACCTCTTCATAAAAGGAAATCAGGTTTGTCTGACAACTTCTGTCCTTCATGAATCCATGCTGTCTGCTGCTTAAATAGTTTGTTTCCAGCAAGAACTCATCCATGTGGTCTTTTATTAAACGTTCCAGTATCTTCCCAACTATAGAAGTTAAACTAACAGGTCTATAGTTACTAGGTAAAGACTTTGTTCCCTTTTTAAATATGGGCACCACATTGGCTTTATGCCAATCCAGTGGTACTATTCCTGTCATTAATGAGTCCCTAAATATTAGATACAGTGGCTTTGAAATTTCAGAGCTCAATTCTTTTAGGATCCGTGGGTGGATGCCATCTGGTCCAGGTGCTTTATCCACCTTTATTCTGTCTAAATATTTCTGGACCATATCACTTTTGAGCCATTGTGGATTTGGGGCTGTGTCACTCCCACCCCCTATATCGACATGAGCTCCCCCATTCTCCATTGTATACACAGAGCTGAAGAAAGCATTTAATAAATTTGCCTTCTCTATGTCCTCAGTCACCCACTCTAGATTATTTTGTAAAGGGCCTACATGCTCAGACTTGACCTGTTTACTATTAATATATTTAAAGAATTTTTTGGGGTTTGTCCTACTATCTTTTGCAATCTGTCGTTCATTTTGAATTTTTGCATCCTTGATTTCCTTTTTACATATTCTATTATATTCTTTGTAACATTTAAACGACACTAGTGTTCCTTCATTTTTATATTTTTTAAAAGCTATTTTCTTATTGTTTATAGCTTTTTTAACTTTAACCGTGAGCCACATAGGTTTTATCTGTAGCCTTTTAAACTTATTGCCCATGGGAATATACTTTGCAGTGAGGTTCCAAAGAGTCTTTTTGAAGAATTCCCATTTCTGTTCTGTGTTCATCGGTGCCAATATTCCCTCCCAGTCCAAGCCCTGGAGAGCAGTCCTCATGCTTTGAAAATTTGCTCTCTTGAAATTAAGTGTTTTTATCTTTCCTGTATGTATTTCTTGCTTATAGTTTACATTAAACGAAATCATGTTATGATCACTGCTACCCAGGTGTTCCTTTATCTGAACATTAGTAATGAGCTCTGCATGGTTTGAGATTACCAGGTCCAACAGAGCATCATTCCTAGTTGGGGCCTCAATAAACTGGACCATAAAATTGTCCTGCAATAGGTTTTTAAATTTTTGTCCTTTAACTGTCCCAGAAATTCCATTATTCCAGTCAATTTCTGGGTAGTTAAAATCCCCCATTATTATCACCGTCCCTGCCCTTGCAGCCCTTTCCATCTGTGCAAGGAGCTGAGTCTCCACCTCCTCATTAACATTGGGTGGTCTATAACAAACTCCAATGATTAGCTTTGAACTACGCACATCTGTATGCAGTTCCACCCATAATGCTTCAACTTCATCAAGTCAAACAAAGCTTAGTGTATCTGTCTTCCTGTAAATCCTCCAGGTGACTGAGCAGTAGGGTCAAGGGATCTAGCGGGATCCTCATCTCACACACCCTGTTCAGGGTGTCAACAGGCATCAGAATATTTAAATGCATAATAGAAAATTACAGATATTTTCAAGATATTACTAAATTTATAATATTTTCATTTTTTTGTCATGTAGGTAGATAAACCATGTATCAGCCAGAAATGGATAAAGGATATCCAGCATCAGCACCATCTTACCCACATCCAGGTTGGTATATAGAAATTTATTTTTAATGATGGATAGGTGGTTGTAAATTATGTGTTTTTACCCCCAGTGTGGTTCCTGTTAAAGTGGTTCTAAAGGCTTAAGTTTTTTTTTTTTTTTACCGTCATGCATTATTTGCATGAAGGTAAAAAAACCTTCTCTGTGCAGCTCCCCCCCCCCCCCCCCCCCCGAACACCCTAATACTTACCTAATCTCTATCGCAATCCTGCCATGTGCACAAGAGCCTTGGCTCTCTCCCGGGACTCTCACTCCCCATTGGCTGAAGCAGCAGCAGGAGCCATTGGCAATCACAACCAGTGAGTCAATGAAAAGAGAGAGGGGCAGAGCCAAGACGTGGCTCTGAGTGTGAATGGACACACAGAGTAGGGGCTCAGGAGCAAGCCTGCTCGGGTGCCATCATAGCTAGATTTTTGCTGGGGGACACTTGGCAGGAGGGAGAGGCCAGGAGCATTCGTGGGGAACCTGAGAAGAGCAGGATCGGGGCTGCTCTGTGCAAAACCATTAGACAGAGCAGGTGAGTATGACATGTTTGTTATTAAACAAACCAAAAAAAAAACAGGAGCCTTTAATATCACTTTTAAGGATCTGAGTGTTTTGGGTCACCAAAAGGAATGATATTAAAGCGTTTGTTACCCCAACACTTCATATTCCTGACATGTATTTGTATGAAAACGTATTCTGTTCTCTTTGTATTACTTCCTCTGTGTGAAATCCCTGGTGTTCCTGTCAGTCCCCCTGATTTTCTATTAAAAACTAACCACACTAAGCAGGAGAGCACACCGTGATCAATTCTCTAGTTGTGCTAGGATTAAGTGAAAATTAACAAATAAATAATAAGATCACTTCACTTTTCACATGATTCATCATTTCCATATAGATTATGGCATATCAAGTTCTCTTGTGTCAGGTTGACTTCTATTTTGCACCTGCATAACAGTTTAAAAGACTCAAGCATATAATTCATTTATAAGGCTTCATTTCCACTGGCGTTTTTACAGCCACGTTTTTTACAGCTTAAACACTTAAGGACCGCCTACTGCACATATACGTCGGCAGAATGGCACGGCTGGGCACATCAACGTATATTTACGTTGATTTTAGTACCCAGCCGTGGGACACGGGCGCGCGCCCGCGGCGCGCTCCCGTGACCCGGTCCGAAGCTTCAGGACCGGGACCGTGGGATTCGCTGCCCCGATCGCCGCTGCAGTGCGGCGATCCGTCCCTGGAGCTGAAGAACGGGGAGAGCCGTGTGTAAGCACGGCTTCCCCGTGCTTCTCTGTGGCCGCAGCATCGATTGCGTCATCCCTGTAATAGGGGGACGCGATCGATGACGTCACACCTACAGCCACACCCCCCTACAGTTGTAAACACACACACAGGGAACATTAAAAGTCACAGCGCCCCCTGTGGTTAACTCCCAAACTGCAACGGTAAACTGCACAACTGCACAACTGCACAATGCAATTTAAATGCATTTTTTGCTGTGAAAATGACAATTGTCCCAAAAATGTGTCAAAATTGTCCGAAGTGTCCGCCATAATGTCGCAGTCACGAAAAAAATCGCTGATCGCCGCTATTAGTAGTAAAAAGAAAAAAAATAATAAAAATGCAATAAAACTATCTCTTATTTTGTAAACGCTATAAATTTTGCGAAAACCAACCGATAAACGCTTATTGCGATTTTTTTTACCAAAAATATGTAGAAGAATACGTATCGGCCTAAACTGAGGAAAAAATTTTTTTTATATATATATTTTTGGGGGATATTTATTATAGCAAAAAGTTAAAAATATTGAATTTTTTTTAAAATTGTCGCTCTATTTTTGTTTATAGCGCAAAAAATAAAAACCGCAGAGGTGATCAAATACCACCAAAAGAAAGCTCTATTTGTGGGGAAAAAAGGACGCCAATTTTGTTTGGGAGACACGTCGCACGACCGCGCAATTGTCTGTTAAAGCGACGCAGTGCCGAATCACAAAAAGGGGCAAGGTCCTTTACCTGCATTTTGGTCCGGGTCTTAAGTGGTTAAAAACGCCTGTCCATGTTTATTTTAGAAAAAAATATATATATTTTTTTTTTTTGGAGCTGGAGCTTTAAAAACGCTGCAGTAGCGGTTTTGCGCGTTTTTGAGCATTTTTTAATGTCTGGCGTTTTTACAGCTCTGTTGCTGGAGCTTCAGAACGCACTGGTCCCGCGTTTTTTTGCAGCTTAAAAACGTCTCAGCCATCTACAGCTCAAAAACGTCATGGTGGGCATGAGGCCATAGACTAACATGGATAGGCGTTTTTAAGCTGCAAAAAACTCCCAGAAAAGTGGCTGTAAAAACGCCAGTGGAAATGAGCCCTAAGGGTGTTTTTTGCAGATTAAAAACGCCTGTCCATGTTAGTCTATGGCTTCATGCCCACCATGACGTTTTTGAGCTGTAGATGGCTGAGACGTTTTTAAGCTGCAAAAATGCGGGACCAGTGCGTTCTGAAGCTGCAGCAATAGAGCTGTAAAAACACCAGACATTAAAAAATGCTCAAAAACGCGCAAAAACGCGCACAAACGCGCAAAACCCGCTCAAAAACGCTGCCGCTGCGTTTTTAAAGCTCCAGCTCCAAAAAAAAAAATCTTTTTTTTTTTTTTTCTAAAATAAACATGGACAGGCGTTTTTAAGCTGTAAAAAACGTGGCTGTAAAAACGCCAGTGGAAATGAGCCCTAAATGTAAAGAATATATCCGCTCTAGGAACTAACATTTAATTAGCAGCTGTGTACTATAACCCCAACACCAGGCACAGATAATATATATAAAAAAAAGTGAATTTGTGTGAATACAAACAAATATCAAAATATACTAATATGCAGACAATTCATTATATATAAACAATAATAACTGTGAATAAAGTTTGAAAACACATATGCAAAACTACATTGTGCAAACAAAAAGTTGATATAAAATCCCATGGGAGAAAAGAGTGTTTGGAAATGACATCATACCTGATGGCGTGACAGCCTTCACCATAATAAAAAATTGAGGCTTACCGGAAAACCAGCGACCCCTCTTACTCAGAGAGGTCACACAGTGCTTGGTTGGATCTCTGATCCACTGAGAAAGAAATCCGGACATTCCTCTCCTATGGCCGTGGATGGTATACACCAGGAAGTTCACAGCAACTCAGAATACAATACTAGGAAGCCTCAATAGCAGTATGTTTAGGAGACAAAAAGACTACACATTGGGGGTTATTGAGAAAGGCAAATCCACTTTGCACTACAAGTGCACACTATGGGCCAGATCCACAAAGCACTTACGCCGGAGTATCTCAAGATGTGCCGCCTAAGTCTAAATTTGCGCTGGAATATCTATGCACTGTACCCACAGAACTAGATACGCACCAAAATAGGCTAATCCCGACCGGCCTAACTTGCCTACGCCTGCACACCCTAGGTGCACATTTATTCCGTCCACACCATTGATTTCCTATGCAAATATGCAAATGAGGGAGATACAGCGATCCACAAAAGTAAGTTTGTCCGGCGCAGGCTACGCCCTGTGCGCATCAGCTGCATGTCCGGTCTAAAGTTAGTCCTTATAAAAGCAGGTTTAAATTTGGACAATACGTCTACATGTCAGCTAAAGCAACACCGTTAGGGACGAGCTGAGCAGTCACACTTGCAGGACAACAATCTGTATGCCAACATGCCAGGGGCATCCATGGTCATAGCTATACTACTGACTTTAGATGAGCGCAGAAGGAGGAGGGCACGGAGGAGGGCACGGGAGAGGATCTGCCGACCGCCACTGGGCAAGGTACTGGCAACACTCCATATCCTTGCCAGTGGCTCTTTTCACCCTAATGGCTAAATATATATTTTATATACATTTTTTCTGTTTAGTATATATTTTAAATTAGTTAATATAATAAATATATAATTGTATTTTTTATATCTAATATATATTTAATATTTTAAATATTATTATAATTATATTATTTATTATTATAAACATTTTCTAAATATATATATATATATATATATATATATATATATATATGTATGTATGTGTGTATATAAATTGGGTGATGGCCCTCAAAATAATGGAACACCCAGACGGCACAAACCTACAAACAGCAACAGACAATGGAACAAAAGCACCTTGCTTCAGGGAGGGAAAAAAATTGATGTACTTTTGCAATGGAAGGGCGTTTGTCTGGGCCTATTTATGCACTGGGCATATCTCACTAAGTACGCCGGGCCTAGTTCTTATCTCACTGATTGAGCCGGGCCGAGTAGTGAGCATGTGCAGAGAGGCTCTGACCATAGTCAGCGTCATGCACATGCCCAGTCTGGCCGGCCCTTCATTTGCATGGGGTCACGGCTCATTTCAATGGAACACGCTCACGTCCTTCCCACTTTGAATTACACTGCCCTACGCCTCAGAATTTAATTTGGGCGCAAATACTCTGTGGATACGGCACTTACGTCTCTAATTTGAGCCGGTGTAACGTAAAGGAGATGCGCTACGCCGGTCTATATATGCGCCGATATACGTGGATCTGGCCCTATAAATGCAAAGTGCACTTGAAATTGCACTGAAAGTACACTTGGAAGCGCAGTCGCTATAAATCTGGGGGGTAGATCTGAAATGAGGGGAAGCTTTGCTGATTTTAGTATCCAATCATGTGCAAGCTAAAATGCTGTTTTTTATTTCCCTTTCATGTCCCCCTTGGATCTACAGCGACTGCACCTCCAGGTGCACTTTGCAATCGTAGTTTGCACTTGAAGTGCAAAGTGGATTTGCTTTTAGTAAATGACCCCCATAGTGTGATACTGTCTCAATATCGGGTTTAATAAACTGTACACTTACATAAAAGTCCAAACTATGATCATGTCACAATCAATAGATCAAACAGAAAAATTCCTTGTGAATTTTAAACAGCGATCACGCAGGCGCAGCAGCATGTGTACATATTGATTACAACGATTGTTTCGTCATAAATTACATCATCAGGGGTGTCATTTATGACGAAACAATCTTAGGGATATTTACGTACCCATGTTGCTGCGCCTGGTGTATATGCTACAAGGGTTCATTCTTTTTAATTTTTGTTCCCATTAAAACTAGATTATAGAAACGAGAGAACACCAGCTCCCCATTATTCACTTCACAACCTTAGTTGGTTATTTATGAGAAACCTGTCTAGAATTTTTTTTTTTTTGCAGGATATTGTTTTAGTTCTGAGATAGAGGAAGTAGCAGGAGTGTCAGTACTAACAGGGATGTTGAAGTCCCAGAGAATAATTGTGGGGATTTCAGAATAGAGAAAGTAGGGAAGCCAGGCAGAAGTCATAAAGAAAGGCTGATACTGATCCAGGGGGTTAATATGAAGTATTACAATTACTGTGAAAAAAAGGCAGACTAACTTACACAAAATGAAGAGAGAAGAGCATCTTAGGACCCGTACACACGGCAGAGAACCTCGACGGGCGGAACACATCGTTCCGCCTGTCGAGGTTCTCTGCTGGCCGTCAGATTCGGCGACCCGCCCGTCGGGAAAGGCAATCAGCCATTCATCCCGACGGGCCGTCGAGCAAATAGAGAACCTGCTCTCTATTTGCTCGACGGGTTTCCCGACGGGCGGGACTCGCCGAGAGCGTACACACGGCCGAGGTTCTCGGCAGAATGCGGCTCCCAGCGAGGTTCTCGCTGGTTTCTGCCGAGAAGCTCGGCCGTGTGTACGGGGCTTCACACATTAACCCCCCTGGTGGTATTCCCGAGTCTGACTCGGGGTTAAATTTCTGTGCTGCGATCGGTAACCCCGAGTCAGACTCGGGCTCGCCTCGCAGAATCCACAGGCAAGGTTTACTTACCTTGTTCCTGGATCCAGCTATGCATCCACGCTGTGTGAGCGAGCGGGTGCTCGCTCGATTCACATAGTGCCTCTGTGTGCCACCGAGCTCCGTTCCCTGCGACGTTACGACGCACGGGGGCGGAGAACGGCGCCATATTCAAAAAAGTAAACAAACACATTACATACAGTATACTGTAATCTTATAGATTACAGTACTGTATGTAAAAAATACACACACCCCTGTCCCTAGTGGTCTGCCCAGTGCCCTGCATGTTCTTTTACATTAAAAACTGTTCTTTCTGCCTGCAAACTGGAGATTGTCCATAGCAACCAAAAGTGTCCCTTTATGTGGTCTAAAATGGTTTTAGAAAACAGCGATAATAAATTAGAATCACTTGCAGAATTGAGCGATAGCGATTTGTGGGGAAATTCGTCATAAAATAAATAAATAATGAAAGCGACAATTCTGAAACTGAGCAAATTTCAGTGATTTTGATTTGATTTGATTACATTATTGAATAATTTTTATTATAATTATATTATTATTTGTTATAATTATTTATTATATTATAATTTATAATTTTGTTTTTAAAAAAAAATTCATAGCCGGGGTGCCTATTAGACTCTTGTTTGGTCAGATTTAAGTGAGTTATTCCTAAGAATTACAAGCCTACAGTATAAAACGCCCAATTTCCATGCAAATAATGGTACCTCTTTCAGCACCTAAAATCTGAAAGAATCATACCGCCAGGGAGGTTAATCATCTTTTCAGTGGTAATGAACTTAAATCCTTCTCCGACCTGAAAAAAACATAACACCTCCCTAATTCAAACCTCTACCTCTACTTAAGAACTAGGCATTACCTCCAGACCTCACCCTCATGGGAACGTAACATCCCCCACCCTGCTTGGATTTTCCTTAGCAATGCCAAACCCATGCTAAAAGGAATATCGCTCTTCTACAACATTCTTCAACAAAAGGATGTTTTCTCTAAAACAACCCCCCTGCTCCAATGTGAATCAGATTTGGGTCGCACATTTACAACAAAACAATGGGCTACAGCTTGCAACTCAACTTTTGATGTCACATGCTGCTCTACACTCTTGGAAATGTCCATTAAAATCACCCAACGATGGTACTTGACCCCTGATAAGCTATCTAAGTATAGCACACCTCGGGACAATAAATGCTGGAGACACTGTGGAGAGAAGGGAGATATGCTCCACAAGTGATCCAAACTACCCACCTACATTTTACCTACGAACATACACTGGCGCTACGGAACAAAAACAAAAACAAAATCCTCAGACAATGGCACCCATGGCTACTCGGTTACAAAAATAACCCCTCACTTCCTTTACCTCCAGTATGACTAACCTAATTAACCAGGAGTGTCAGGGTGAACTAAACGTATCTCTGATTACTACTTTGTTTTCCTCTTAAACTAATTGTACCGACTCCTGTTGTAACTCTATTGCTTGAATGGCTCTCAATACCGGCCCGGATACTGGACACAGTCGTGATCCCGTAAGGGATGTCCAGAGGAAGGCCTATCCCCGCTTCCCACGGTTTACCCAGTATGAGGTAATGTCTAATTTACTATGACTGTTAATTATTGACTTCGACTTTACGCCTTGTACTATGCTACATGCGGTGTTGTCCTTATTCCTTGCACACCCTATATTGTTCATTTGTATTGTGCTGCAGGTTTAATACCTGTCTTTGTATGTCTTATTTGTAAAAAACAAATAAAACTTACTAGTAAACTAACTTGATATCTATGCTAATAGCTGCTTTAAATTCATGTGTAAATTTACTATGGATATTCAATTTGTTTGTGAAGGTGTAGGAGCTGCTTATCCACCCCCTCCACCCTATGGAGTACCTCAACCAACAGGTAAAGTTATATCAATATTCTTATCAAATGCTTTACAAAGTTCAGTAACAAAAAAGTCATCAAAATAAATATGTGTGTATGTGTGCGTGTGCGCGTGTGTATACTGTATATAAGAGAGAGAGAAATCTGCCTCACATCATGAACTTCTTCTGAAAACCATTTGAGCAGTACCCAGTCCCCATTTTCTATGCCTTTCGTATAGAGGAATCTCTTTAACAATACAAATTTTCAGAAGGAGCCAGGAGTAGAGTTCCCAAGTTAAGGAAGCAGCACACGCAGAGTCCACAAAGGGTTAACAGTTATTATATTTAGAAAATGCAGGTTAGAAAATAGCTAGTTTGCTTGAAGATCACATAACAAGGGCAGAAGATTTAATAGATAGAAAGTTGAAAAAATGACTGAAGGTCCGCTTTATGGCATCAGGTGTGGAACACTGGTAGGGAAATATACAGAGACACTTGATGTAACAAACTCAGTAACCGGTATGATTGCCACTTCACTCAGTCACAGCACAGTTCTCAGCAGGGTGCTAATTACTGTCCTTAATGACACAGGAATTTGTGTTCTGGATGAAGGGTGTGGGGCTAAGGGGGAATATGTGGCCATTGAGTCCCTTCCTCCCCTGCCTTAGTTAGTCTCTCTTCAGAAGAGATCCACACCTAGTACTTGGTGATTGGCTTCTGCTGATCACAAGGAGAGGTAAGTGTGCCTTACCCCTGCAAGGAGCCTCACACTTCGGTGAGTCAGAAAGGGGGTCATACTTCTTTGGAAGGTGTACCAGAGAGACACCCTAAGTGCACCTTCTTTGTAAACTTACAGTGTTTAGTTTTTGTGCACCCACTATAAACTTGATTTTTTTTAAATGACTCAGGAGTAATAGGGCAATACATTTAGGCCAGCCAGTACTGAGAGGATACAACCCTTTATCACAGCAGTATATCCTCAGGCACAGTAGGTCACAGTACAGGCACAGTCTACATCACCGGGACACATCTGCTGGAGGGGTGGCTGACTGGTAGGATGACTGACAAAAGTGATAGCTCTGCTGGCTTGGAACAGGTAGCAGCAGGGACTCTGGCATGCTGGAGTAGGTAATGGCCACGGCTGTGAATACTGGTGGCTTTGTGGGTCGTGCAACGGTATACCCTACTCTTTCCCTTCTCACACTGGAACCTCTCCCTAACACATCCTCTGTTCCAGTCTAACAGGGTTCCTCCTCCTACAGTAGTCTTTGCTACCACCTCTAGTGGCCTGGTCATGTCCCATTAACAGATTCTGCTTAAACATATGGTGGGAGTCATGAATACACCCTTTTCACACTGGTGCCGTGTGGACGTTAGCAGTAAAGCACCACTAGTTGTAGCGGCACTATACCTCTGTTATAGCGGCGCACATTTTACCCCACTAAAGGGGTAAAAAGGGGTTAATAGGGGGGTTAAAAGTGTTAGCGCTGCTTTTAAAACGCTTTTACAGCGTATATATTTCAATGGGCAGGGGTGGTGTAGGAGCAGTGTAAGCTTTTTTTCCTGTCCTCCAAGCGCACCGCCCAAGTGTGAAAGCACTTCGGCTTTTACACTGGGACTGCAGAATAGGCAGTTTACAGGCATTTTACAGGTGCTATTTTTATCGCAAAATTGCCTGTAAAGCACCACAGTGTGAAAGGGGTCTAAAAGATATCAGATCCCAAGCATGAGGGAATCAGTCCTATAGCCTCAGGTCACTCCAACTCACAATCCACTAATCCGGGAGGTTTGCAGTGTCCTTCTTAAAGCTGGTAATACATGGTTCTGTTTTTTTCATTTCCTCCATCCACACATTCAAATGTGATGGCAGACTCCTCCCTGCTTTGCTAATGTATTCTTTCAGTGGAAAGACTCCCTTGCTGTCAGAATACACAGATCAGTGCTGCAGCCGCTGATCTAGCAGCTTTTATCTATCAAGGTGGTTGAACATATCCAATCTACTTCTGTTCAACTACAATGGTCACACATGGAAATTTAAATTTGGATGGTCCCTACTGAACCAGCTGAATTTTAATTCATCCATGGCCACCTTAAGGAAGTGGATCCCCATAACCTAGATTGTTGTTCCCTGCTTAAGTCAATCCCTTTTTTAGAGTCCCCTCTACTCCCTTATCCAAAGGGGCAGCTTTGCTAGGTTTATGGCCAAACTTGCAAATATGATTGCTGATGCTGAATGCAGAGTTCTACACGTTCTCTGACATTCCTGCAGCTGTATACAGAATATTAATTGGCCTAATGAATGTGACATGCGTTACTAATTTGTATCGCAATACCATCTGAAAATATATACGTTTAATTATCAATAAAATGACATTAGGACAAATAATAAGTTGAAATACAAATAAGTTCTATTGTTCAAATAAAATACAGTGGATGTCAAGTATGCGTATTTGCATGGTCTCATTTTTCCAGTGCATCAATGATATCTTCATTTTGCTGTGGTCACTCAACACTTCCAGTTTGTAGCTCTACCATTTGGCCTACCATTGTCACCTGACATGCTTAACAAGATTTTGGCCCCTGTGTTGGCTGTATTACTCTCCTAGAGTATTACCATTGTGGAAAACCTAAACGACCTTCCACTGAGAACAGTCAGCCCAAACTCTAATAGTCAATGGGGGTTATTTACTAAAGGCAAATCCACTTTGCACTACAAGTGCAAAGTGCACTTTAAATTGCACTGCAAGTGCAGTTGCTGTAGATCTGAGGGGGACATGCAAGGAAAATAAAAAAATAGCATTTTAGCTTACACTAGATTACCTCTTGTAAATAACCATCATTAACACGCTCATCAATATCATTCCACTGCTGTTATTCCCTTTGGGTTCCCCTCTAAATCCTCCTTAATAAGCACAAGACACTTGTCCCATCCACTTCCTGGCACAATAAGAGGGTACGATTCATAAATTATATAAGATAGGAAGGCACAGACATAGGGGGTTATTTACTAAAAATAAATCCACTTTGCACTACAAGTGCAAACTACAAGTGCAAAGTGCACTTGAAATTGCACTGAAAGTGCACTTGGAAGTGCAGTCGCTGTTGCTCAGAGACGGACATGCAAGGAAAATAAAAAACAGCATGGGTAGATCTGAAACGAGGGGATTGGATGCTAAAATCAGTAGAGCTTCCCCTCATTTTAGATCTTCCCCTCAGATTTACAGCGACAGCAGTTCCAAATGCACTTTCAGTTCACTTTGCACTTGTAGTTTGCACTTGTAATACAAAGTGGATTTGCCTTTCATAAATAACCCTCATAGTGCAAACATTTTTTTGCAAGTTTTTTCACAATCCCTGCTTTAAATCACACTTACAAGAATCCACATTAATCACTTAAAGGACCGGAAGATTTGCCCCCGTATTGACTATGCTATTTTTTGCGATACGGCACTGCATCGCTCTAACTGACAATTGCGCAGTTGTGCAGTGTTGTACCCAAACAAAATTTACTTCCGTTTTTCCCACAAATAGAGCCTTCTTTTGGTGGTATTGGATCACCTTGGCGGTTTTTAATTTTTGCGATATAAACCAAAAAAAAAAACGACGATTTTGAAAAAAACCCACAATGGGGGTTATTTACGAAAGGCAAATCCACTTTGCACTACAATTGCAAACTACAAGATCCCGATTGGGGTGGGGGGGTTGGAGGTCAAATCATAGGGACTCCAGCAGG
The DNA here is from genome assembly GCA_029574335.1 of Rana kukunoris. Classification (NCBI taxonomy): domain Eukaryota; kingdom Metazoa; phylum Chordata; class Amphibia; order Anura; family Ranidae; genus Rana; species Rana kukunoris. Next base: position 92,441,978 of record CM056054.1, read on the forward strand.
TCTTCGTTTCTCCACCTCTCCTAGTGGTATTGGATATAGGGCCCTACCCTTATTGCTTGCAGTCACACTCTTACTATTCCCCTTAAGGGGCCACAGATGTTATGTTTTATGGATTGAGTTTTGGAAGTAATGCTAATTACTGTGATATTGAAGTTCCTTTGTTCTGCATAACGTACCTGTTTGCCTGTTCTCAACTGTAATTCCTATTTTGTACCATCTTTTGTATACACTATATGCATTTCTGTATGTTGTCTTAAAACATCTCAATAAAAATTGTTTGGAAAAAAAATAAAAAACAATTGCAAACTACAAGTGCAAAATGCATTTGAAATTGCACTGAAAGTGCACTTGGAAGTGCAGTCGCTGTAAATCTGAAGGGTAGATCTGAAACGAGGGGAAGCTCTGCTGATTTTATTATCCAATCATGTACAAGCTAAAATGCTGTTTTTTTATTTTCCTTGGATCTACAGAGACTGCACCTCCAAGTGCACTTTCAGTTCAATTTCAAGTGCACTTGTAGTTTGCACTTGTAGTGCAAAGTGGATTTGCCTTTCATAAATGACCCCCACTATTTTTTACTTTTTGCTATAATAAATATCTTCATCAGTTTAGGCCAATATGTATTCTTCTACATATTTTTGGTAAAAAAAAAATAAAAAAAATCGCAATGAGTGCATATTGATTGGTTTGCGCAAAAGTTATGGGGCCAGATTCACAGAGCGATTACTCTATCTCGCGTTAGACTGGAGTACTTTCGAATTACGCACGTTTTTTCACTACTCTGAAACCTCAAACCATGAAATTACGGCTGCGGGCTTCAATCCGTCTGTTTTACGTGTTCGTACGCCTTCGGATCTACGCTGCAATAAAATTGCGGCCGCTGGGTGGAGTTCCCGTCGTTTTCTGCGTCGGGGTATGCAAATTAGCTTTTGCCGAATATCCACGAAATTACGAACGTCTATCGCAATCTCTTACGGCATCTTTAGTCATCTTTTTGCTGCGTAAAACTATACCAGCTTTTTGCTGGTCTAATATTAGACAGCCCATGTTAAGTATGGCCGTCGTTCCCGCGTCGAAGATCAACGTTTTCCGACGTCTTTTTTTATTTTTGACGTAAAACGTCCGGGAATAGGAATGTCCGTAAACGACGCTACTCAAACAACGAATGACGTATCGACGTTATTTCGCGCAATGCACGGCGGGAAATTTCTGAACGGAGCATGCGCAGTTCGATCACCGTGGGGACGCGCCTAATTTAAATGCTTCACGCCCCCTAATCGCGTATTTCGATTACGCGGCGAGAAATACACCAAGCCGCCGTACCGTAAGGGACAAAATCTACCAGGATTCGTCGTACAGCGTGGTAAAATACGGCAGCGTAGTGTATCTCTGATACTCTGCGCCAATGTAATTGTATCTGAATTTGGCCCATAGCGTCTACAATATAGGGGATATAGAAAAGGAAAGTAACCGCTCAGTAGTAGTTAAAGAACCTCCTCACCAAAACCAAACCACGGGTGCCGGCAATGCAATAGCAATGCAAAAATACGAAAGAAGCTTGGACAGCCGCACTCCAAAAATGTTCTTTTAATTAAAAACGATCACAAAATAAACATGCCACAGCAAAAATTGGGACAAAAGCTAACGTTTCGCACTGTAGCTTCAGTGCTTAGTCATAGCAAGTACTTGTTATGACTAAGCACTGAAGCTACAGTGCGAAATGTTAGCTTTTGTCCCAATTTTTGCTGTGGCATGTTTATTTTGTGATCGTTTTTAATTAAAGGAACATTTTTGGAGTGCGGCTGTCCAAGCTTCTTTCGTCATATAGGGGATATAGTTTTGCATTTTTATTATTAATTTTCTTTTTACTAGTAATGGTGGCGATCAGAGTTTTTAGCGTAACTGCGACTTTGCAGATCGGACACTTTTGACACTTTTTTGGGACCATTGACATTTATACAGCAATCAGAGCTAAAATAGCCACTGTTTACTGTATAAATGTCACTGGCAGGAAAGTAGTTAACAATGGGGGGCAATCAAGGGGTTAAGTGTGTCCTAGGGAGGTGTTTCTAACTGTGGGGGCAGTGTACTGACAGGAAGTAGAGAGAGATCGCTGTTCCTGATCTCTAGTAGATGATAGGCTCAGCAATGTCAAGCTTCTGCTAACAAAGCAAACAGAATATTGGCATGCATTAAAAAGGGCATTACCTCAAGAGATAAAATGAGAATTCTCCCACTCTACAAGACACTGGTCCGGTCTTACCAGAAGTATCGATTATGCCCAGTTCTGGGCACCAGTCCTCAGGAAGGATGTACTGGAAATGGAGCGAGTACAGAGAAGGGCAACAAAGCTAATAAAGGGTCCGGAGGATATTAGTTTTGAAAAAAGGTTACGAGCACTGAACTTATTCTCTCTGGAGAAGAGCCTTGAGAGGGGACATGATTTAAATGTACAAATACCGTACTGGTGACCCCACAATAGGGATACAACTTTTCTGCGGAAGGGAGTTTAGTAAGACACGTGGCCACTCATTAGAATTAGAAGAAAAGAGGTTTAATCCTAAACTGCATAGAGGGTTTTTAACTTTAAGAAATGTATGTGAAATTCCCTTCCACGGGCAGTGGTTTCAGCGGGGAGCATCAATAGTTTCAAAAGACGATTAGATAAGCACCTGAATGAACACAACATACAGTTGTATGTCAGAATGAGAATCTGTCTTTTTTCATTGACAGATCCCTGTTCTGGCTCTCTAAGAAGCGATCACTGGTCGCCAGCAGACATTGCGGCCACGCGCATCAGCTCCGATGTTGATACCGGGGGCACATGCGCCCCCTAGAGTCTTTAAAGAGGCCACCGTACAGCTACAGTGAATTACGCAGGGGAGCCAACCTGCCTCTGTACAAAGACGGCGGCTGCTCGGCAAGTAGTTAAAAAGAGCTTTACATATACTGTCAATTGCCAGCTCACCACCGCACCTGGCGAGACTCTGACGTGACAGCACAGGCTTGGCTCTTTCTCCTAGATACCTATATGGTGAGGTGTTGCATTACACAGGGGGTAATTTACTAAAGGCAAATGCACTTTGCACTTGTAGTTTGCGCTTGTAGTGCAAAGTGAAATTGAAATTGCACTGAAAGTGCACTTGGAAGTGCAGTCGCTGTAGATCCGAGGGGGACATGCAAGGAAAATAAAAAACAGCATTTTAGCTTGCATATGATTGGATAATAAAATCAGCAGAGCTTCCCCTCATTTCACCTTAGATTTACAGCGACTGCACTTCCAAGTGCACTTTCAGTACAATTTCAAGTGCACTTTGCACTTGTAGTTTGCACTTGTAGTGCAAAGTGTATTTGCCTTTTGTAAATAACCCCTATAGTTTTTTTGTACATTGGTATACATGTGTAACTTATGTCCATATCTTGTGTTCATGCTCCCCAAGCATGCAATGACAAAGCCCTGTGGGCCTTCTCATTGCATGAATTGGTTTATGGCAAGCACCAGGCTTTAGTTTGGGAACCGCTGCTCCAAACTATCTGAGCTACCAAATTGGGATATTTACATTGCTATACATACATTGAGACCTACCTAGGGGCAGACCCATACTCCTTAAATGTGCAGCAACAAATCAGTAGCCCAACATTTCTCAAGGCAGCTAGAGGGGTTATTTACAAAGGCAACTCCACTTTGCACTACAAGTGCAAACTACAAGTGCAAAGTGCACTTGAAATTACACTGAAAGTGTACTTGGAAGTGTAGTTGCTGTAGATCCGAGGGGGACATGCAAGGAAAATAAAAAACAGCATTTTAGCTTTCATATGATTGGATGATAAAATCAGCAGAGCTTCCCCTCATTTTAGATCCACCCCTCAGATGTACAGCGACTGCACTTCCAAGTGCACTTTCAGTGCAATTTCAAGTGCCCTTTGCACTTGTAGTGCAAAGTGGATTTTCCTTTCATAAATAACCCCCAAAGTGTTTTAGGAATACTGGGCACTACAACATCTCCTTCTCTATTACATGGAGGGGAGGTGTTTTTTAATGACATTTCAATGAAAAAACAGTAAACCGTGCGGTGTACTGGGATTGACACATCGCATTAGGGTGTTATTTACGAAAGGTAAATCCACTTTGCACTACAAGTGCTCTGCAAGTGCGCTTGAAGGTGCACTCAAAGTGCACTTTTAAGTGCAGTCGCTGTAGATCTGAAGGGGACATGTAAGGAAAATAATAAAACAGCATTTTGCTTGCACATGATTGGATGATAAAATCTACAGAGCTTCCCCTAATTTCAGAGCTTCCCCTCAGATCTACAGCGATCTACAGTGACTGCACTACAAGTTCCCTTTTTAAGTGCACTTGCAGTGCACTTGTAGTGCAGAGTGGATTTCCCTTTAGTAAATTAACCCCTTTGGCTTTTTCAGCCATTTTCAGGCATATGCTCATACAGACAGAACAACCCCCACCAAACTCAAGTTTTGAAGAGAGTTTTTGAAGCTCAAAGAAGCTCAAAAACACGCAGAAACATTTGTTCAAGCTTTTTGTTTTGTTTAGACAGTGGTCAAAAAAATACAATCTAGGAGGATTTGTGGGGTGCAGTGTGCATGAGCCCTAACAAAGTTTTACACCAAAACCACAGTTGAACGTAACACATAATTTCACGATGGATGCATTGAAGTTTCCTTTTTCTCTGGTAAGTGGAAATTGCCAAGCTGCAAATTTGATTACAACGGTAAAGTGAATTGCTTCAGATTATATTACTGGTGAGCGGGAGGTTTATATATTTTTATTGTTAATTTAGATAATCAGAGAGGGTTACAATTTTTTTTTTTATTACATTGTTTGTCAAGTTTTATAGCATATTTGTAGCAGCCCAGAACGTATTCATTGTAATAACAAAAACATTGGCATTCCTAGCATATGTTTGCTGTACACATGCTTTGACTTATATTGGTCTCACTGTTGCATAAAGAAGTATAAGACCTAAAGGGTAATAGTGTTTTGTCTTTTCTTTTGTCCATTCAGTTGTTATGACTCCTGTCACATCGACAACAGTGATCATGACGACCTCATTCCATGAGACGCCTAGTGCTTGCATGTGTCCAGTCTGTCGCCAGAACGTAGTGTCCAGAGTGGTGTATAACACAGGTCTCCTCGCCTGGCTTATCTTTGGCATTCTGATTCTTTTTGGGTAAACATCACAACCTGGTTATAAGTACAGCTATTAATTTACCAAGTGCAATAACTACAATACAAAATGTGTACTCATTTTATTAACTTATATAAAACTTACTTCCACAGCATGTAATATTTCTCAACCTAAAGATGAACTCCAGGCAAACCACTAAATACACTGAATAAATACATTCCAGGGAGTTGTTTTATATGTCCATTCACTCCTGAGATGCACACAGCTCTGCCACACAGAATAACCATGTTTAGTATGATAGATTTTCAGTGCTGCAGGGCTCATTCACATTAGATGCGGGGACTGCATAGTTGGCAACAGTGCCAAATTGTGGCGGAGAGAAACATGTTTTTTTTTTATGCAGCCACTGGACTGTGACAAATTGGGCTGAAAACTGCTCCGCTCAATTTCTCAGTTAGAACAGTGCTGCAGGAAAAAACAGATACCAACTTAATCTTTGTCAGTTTTTTTTTTCTATCTTTAGGCTTTTACATGAAAGTAAAAAAGTGCTATTAGCTGACAAAGATCATGAAAACAGTATTTTTCCTGTAGCACTGTCTTAACTGTGAGAAATTGGGCAGAGCAGATTTCAACCCAATTTCTCAGTCCTCTGCCCTGCTGACTACTATATACTACAGGCCTTTGGACGCTGACTTATATACTTTAGACCTCTGGAGGCTGCCCTACCTACTACTGGCCTCTGGGGGCTCCCCTACTTCTGGGGACTCCCCTATTAGGGATGAGCCGAACACCCCCCCCCCCCCCGGTTTGGTTCGCAGCAGAACATGCGAACAGGCAAAAAATGTATTCGAACACGCGAACACCGTTAAAGTCTATGGGACACGAACATGAAAAATGACAAATTTTAAAGGTTAAAATGCAAGTTTCTTTAGGAGCAGTGATTTTAATTATGCTTAAAGTGAAACAATAAAAGTGAAATATTCCTTTAAATTTCGTACCTGGGGGGTGTCTATAGTATGCCTGTAAAGTAGGGCATTTTTTCCGCTTTTAAAACAGTCCCTGCACAAAATGACATTTCTAAAGGAAAACAAGTAATTTAAAACTACTTGTGGCTATAATGAATTGTCGAGTCCCAGCAATATAGATAAAAGTCATTTAAAAAAAAAAAAAATGCTTGGGGGTCCCCTCAAATTCCATATCAGGCCCTTTAGGTCTGGTATGGATATTAAGGGGAACCCTGTGCCAATTTTTTAAAAGGAGGGGATGGGGTCACCCGCACATGTGACGGATGGCCCCGCCCTCCGCTATATAAGAGCTGTCATGGCGGGAGAGCGTCATTCTGCGGGGGCCTCTCATGGAGGCAGGATCAAGTCTTTTTTTTTTTCTCGAGAATGGATTGACATCGCTGGAATTTTTTTTTTCTTTTTAACTGCTTGCTGACCTGCTGCCGTCATTTTACTGCGGCAGGTCGGCTCTCCTGGGCGAGAGCCCGTAGCTATACGTCCGCTTTTAAGCGGCCACTAGGAGGCACGTGCACGCCGCCGGCGGCTGACACGCACACTCCCCGCTCGCCCCCGAGTCCCGTGTGCGTGCCCGGCGGGCACGATCGCCGCCGGGCACGCGCGCTCAATCGTTACAGAGCGGGGACCGGGAGCTATGTGTGTAAACACAAAGCTCTCGGTCCTGTCAGCGGGGAAACGCTGATCTTCCGTTCATACAATGTATGAACGGAAGATCAGTGATTTCCCCTAGTGAGTCCACCCCCCCCATACAGTTAGAACACACCCAGGAACACACTTAATCCCTCCCCTGCCCCCTAGTGTTAACCCCTTCACCGCCAATGGCATTTTTATAGTAATCCAATGCATTTTTATAGCATGCCAATGGTCCCAAAAATGTGTCAAAAGTGTCCGAAGTGTCCGCCATAATTTCGCAGTACTGAAAAAAATGCTGATCCCCGCCATTACTAGTAAAAAAAATATATTAATAAAAATGCCATAAAACTACCCCCTATTTTGTAAACGCTATAACTTTTACGCAAACCAATCAAAAAACGCTTACTGCGATTTTTTTGTACGAAAAATATGTAGAAGAATACGTATCGGCCTAAATTTAGGAAAAATAATGTTTTTTTATATATTTTTGGGGGGTATGTATTATAGCAAAAAGTAAAAAATATTGCATTTTTTTCAAAATTGTCACTCTATTTTTGTTTATAGTGCAACAAATAAAAACAGCAGAGATGATCAAATATAACCAAAAGAAAGCTCTATTTGTGGGAAAAAAGGACGCCAATTTTGTTTGGGAGCTACGTCGCACGACCGCGCAATTGTCAGTTAAAGCGACGCAGTACCGAATCACAAAAAGTGCTCTGGTCTTTGGGCAGCAATATGGCGCAGGGTTCCCCTTAATATCCATACCAGACCTGACGGTCCTGGTATGGAATTTGGGGGACCCTCACACATTTTTTGTTTTATTTTGGTTCAGGGTTCCCCTTAATATTCATACCAGACCCAAAGGGCCTGGAAAAGAACTGGGGGGGAAACCATGCCGTTTTTTTTTTATTACTTTCATCTCTATTGCCAGGACCCGACAATTCATTATAGCCACGAGTAAATTACTTTTTTTCCCTTTAGAAATTTCATTTTGTGCAGGGACTGTTCTAAACTGTTCTAAACACGGGAAAAATTTGCTACTTTACAGGTATACTATGGACACCCCCCTGGTTCGAAATGTAAAAGAATATTTCACTTTTATTGTTTCATTATTAACCACTTAAGCCCCGGACCATTTTGCTGCTTTTTGCGATCCGGCACTGTGTCGATTTAACTGAAAATTGTGTGGTCGTGCGACGTGGCTCCCAAACAAAATGTATGTCTTTTTTTCCCTACAAATAGAGCTTTCTTTTGGTGGTATTTGATCACCTCTGCGTTTTTTATTTTTTGCGCTATAAACAAAAGTAGAGCGACAATTTTGAAAGAAACTCAATATTTTTTAATTTTTGCTATAATAAATATCACCAAAAAATATATAAAAATAAATATTTTTCCTCAGTTTAGGCCGATACGTATTCTTCTACACATTTTTTGTAAAACAAGTCGCAACAAGCGTTTATTGATTGGTTTGCGCAAAAGTAATAGCATCTACAAAATAGGGGAGAGTTTTATGGCATTTTTTTACTAGCAATGGCGGTGATCAGCGATTTTTATCGTGACTGCGACATTATGGCGGACACATCAGACACTTTTGACACATTTTTGGGACCATTGTCATTTTTACAGCGATCAGTGCTATAAAAATGCATTGATTATTGTGAAAATGAAACTGGCAGTGAAGGGGTTAACCACTAGGTGGCGCTGAAGGGGTTAAGTGTGCCCAGGGATGTGTTCTAATTGTAGGGGGGATGAGCTATGTGTGACACCACAGTGATCACAGCTTATGATTACTGGAAGCTGTATACACTGTCCTGTCACTAGGAAAACTGGGGAAATGCTTGTTTACATACATTCTTCCTCACCGTGATATGATCGCGGGTATGCCCATGGACATCGAGTTGGAGTCACGGAGCTTGCGGCGGGCGCGCACTCACGTGCTCCGTCGGCGTTGCACGCGCGTCCACAATGCTGCTTCTTAAAGGGGACGTATATATACATCCTTGTGCCTGCCTGTGCCATTCTGCCGACGTATATCTGCGTGTGGCAGTCAGCATGTGGTTAAAATCACTACTCCCGAAAAACTGCAGTTTTTAAAACTTTTTTTTGCATTTCTACATGTCCCCTGGGGCAGGACCCAAACATGTTTTATGACAATAACTTGCATATTAACCTTTAAAATTAGAACTTTGATTTCTCCCATAGACTTTTAAAGGGTGTTCCACGGGTTTTGAATTTGCCACGAACACCCCAAATTGTGTTCGACTCGAACATTAGGCTCATTCCTATCCCCTACATACTACTAAAAGGAAGGGGTTTGGGACTTTGAATGGAACGTATAAAAACACACGTCTCCTTCCCTAATCAGAGTGAAAAAAAAATAAAAAGGTTGGAACTTTGAATAAAGCATGTAAATTGTCCAAAAAAATTGTCAGTATTGAAAAACATAAATTTTTATTGTCTAAAACAATAGATGAATTAACATATTACAAAGAATACAGACACACTATATAAACGGCAATGGGTTACAGATCAAAATACGTAAAAAAAAAAAAGCAACAGAACACACACACATTCATGTAGTGTGGGATATATGTCCTCCATGTTATAAAATCACTTAGCAAGCGAAATGATGGGGAAATATCTAGATGAATAAGAATGTTTTTAACTGTCTGTTGGAACATAATGCATACAAATAAGCCTGGTGCATTTAGTGGAAATGCTTCCACTTCATCAGTATCTTATCTGTAGGAAGACATGGATAACCCATAATGGTCTGATGTTAGAGTCGGTTCACACTCCAGCGACACGACTCCGGGGGCGGCTCTGCAAGGCGTCCTGAGGATGACTTCAGAGCAACCTGCAAAACGACTTCTGTATAGAAGTCAATGCAGGTCGCCCCGAGCCGCCCCCAAAGTCGTACAGGAACCTTTTTCTAAGTCGGATTGGCTTTAATGGCCTGACGGTTCGCCCCAGTGTGAACCGGGTCTGAAACTCAAACATTGGGGAAAATGTGGCTATGTAGAGGGAGGAGAACACCCATCCCTTAAAGCAGGGGTCTCAAAACTGTGGCCCAAGGGCTAGATGTGGCCCTTTGCTAGCTATTGACTATTGACCTATCGACCACCAATCCTGAGGCCATATTCTCATCGATGCCAACATTTTATGCCCTTGCTAGCCACAATCCGGCCCACATAAAGTCTGAAGGACAATAAACTGGCCCTTTGCTTGAAAAGTTTGGAGACCCCTGCCTTAATGATACTCACATATCAGTTGGGTCTGGAACTAGGGTTGCCACCTTTTCTTCAAGCCAAACCCGAACACTTTAGCGATGCACAGATTTTTTTTATTGTATAAACTATACATCTATTTTGCAATTAAATAACATTTCTAATCATATGAAGCTAATATCAAGAGTGCCCCTTTACATTAGAGTCCACAGAGTTACCCCTTTACATCTGAATCTGCAGAGTTCCCTTACACTGTAAGGCGGGACTCTGCAGACTCTGAAGTAAGGGATGCTCTGGGAACCCTGATTTAAGGGAGAACACTGAGTACTCTGATGCACGGTGGAAAACTGTGGCCTCTGGTGCAAGGGCGGGCTGACAACCCATGGGGCCCCCCGGGAAATAGAAGATTATGGGGCCCCTGGACTTACAGATAGCCACCACTCCAGGAGGCAGTACAGAGGCGGGGCAGCTAAAATCTCTGGATTTTTACATCAAAAGCATGTCTTTCGGACATATCAGGGACAGATGTAAAAAAAACATAGATTTTTACATACTGTCCTTGGTTTTACTGAGCCTGGCAACCCTGATGGGGCCCCCTAGTGGCATGGGACCCTCGGGCAGTGCCCGAGTGACTCAATGGTCAGTCCGCCCCTGCTCTGATGTAAAGGGGAACTCTGATGTAAGGGGTGCTCTGAGAATCCTGATTTACCTTAGTGTACTCACTAAGCAGGAGAGAGAAGGGGGGAGACTTCAGTGACAGACAGGGATGGATGGTGAGTTCACATACGCCTTGGCAGTCAGCACTTCTTATCCAGATGTATCTGAGGCTGCTGGACTTCAAATTTCCAGCCGCCACTTCTCTTTTCTGAAGCACAGCGCTGGGGATTGGAGTGTGGGCAGACACAGAGGGGTAGGGGAAGGAGGAAGAGGATCAGATCAAGCCCTCTCTCCTCTCCCATCTGTATATGGGGGGATTGTTAGTGCTGGCTTTGGGCAGTGTAACAGACACTCTCAGATTAGACAACTGCAGCCAGAAACCTTGTTGGGAAGCCATAGTTTATTCTGAATAATGTGTCCAGGTTTCAAGCATGATTCCAAACCTGAACTGTCTGGGTGAATCCCAGACAGGTGGCAACCCTATCTGGAACACATAAACTGAGAAGATGTTTTCCCTGGGAGCTGTGGTGACAGTAACCCCAGGGCCATATATAGAAGTCCCCAAATGATAAGAAATGAGTGGTCTCAAATTCAAGTGAGGGTTTTTAAGGGCTCCAATTCTGTAGAGTAAAGTGAATTGAGTACAGCTAAGTATATGCTGATGTTTAAATAATAGGAAATGAATGGGGCCCATCACCAAAGTAAAAAAACGAATGACAAAGGGTGTAGAAAGACTGTGCACGTCCAAAGAAACAGGACCTCAAAGTTGAGGAAAGGGAGCATGGGTCAAGTAAGTGATGTGTGTTACAAGCCCAGATAACCAGAACATCAAAGATTAAAAACAATGAAGTGAAAAATAGTGCTGAAAGAACCTTAAAAAGAGAATGTGCAGAGTGATTACCATGATCCAAGTTTATGAGAGTTCAGTGTGCATGGGAAGTGCTGTAAAGAGGGCTAACTAGCACCAATGGGGGTTTTATATACACCCATCATGATTACTGGGTATATAACACCCCCCATCTTGAACAGCAGGATCTAAATACGTATACTGATGTGGTGTTGCGTTACATACTAACCTGTGTAGATAATGTAACAGTGGTTAAACACATCAGGGTTTTCTCTAATCAGAAGCCCTGGATGACAAAGAGGGTTAAAGCGGTATTTCACCCTAAACATAAGATCTCCCATGCGATCCAGCATACTGGCGTCAGCGCCAGTATGCTGGTTTTTTTTTTTTTTAATAGCACACTTACTGTATTATTGTGTAATTCCTTTTCTGTCCCCCGTGGTGGACGGCGCCAGTATAGCGCGTCACATCTTCCTAAAATACCCGATATGGACTCGGGTAATCTTGGCGAAAATGCGGCGCCTGCGCACAGACCTAGGAGCTGACTGCGCAGGCGCCGTATTTCTCCGAGTCCTACGGCTATGGCGCGTCACGCCCTCCGAAATAGGACTCGGAGAAATACGGCGCCTGCGCAGTCAGCTCCTAGGTCTGTGCGCAGGCGCCGCATTTTCGCCGAGATTACCCGAGTCCATATCGGGTATTTTAGGAAGATGTGACGCGCTATACTACAGCCGTCCACCGCGGGGGACAAAAAAGGAATTCCACAATAATACAGTAAGTGTGCTATTAAAAAAAAAAAAAACCCAGCATACTGGCGCTGACGCCAGTATGCTGGATCGCATGGGAGATCTTATATTTAGGGTGAACCTCCGCTTTAAGTGTCTTCTGAGAGAACAGGATCATGCCTTTAGGGATGGTGATAGGATACAGAAGTAGGGCAAATTTAAAGAGCGCTATAAAAGAGGCCAATTCTGATTATAAAATCAGAATTGAGGAATACTTTAAGGTAAATAACCTGCGAGAAGGTTGGCAAGGGCTACAGCATATTCTTAATCACAGAGAAGGTAAGAACATAGGGCCAGATTCAGGTAGAGTTGCGCTGGAGTAATTTGATATGCGCCGCGTAACTGTGAAGATGCGCCGTCGTTTCTATGTGCCCGTACCCACCAAACTAGATGCGCTCAATAACGGGCCATTTGCGACTGGCGGAACGTTCCGACGCCAGAGTATCGTCAGCGCTTAATTTCGCTTGGCGCATCAGTCGCGCCTATTGATTTCCCCTGCAAATATGCAAATGAGGGATTTTTCCCAATTCACGAACGGATTAGCACCATACGCTGGCTACATGCGCCGCGCGTATCTCGTCCGTCCGGCGCAAAGTTATTTCTACAAAAGGCTGCTTTATCTTTACTCCAGACGGCCACAGGTCAGCAGGAGAGCAGCTACAGCAGCGTTACCGACGATAAGAGCTAGCTGAGCACCCCCACTTGCAGGACAACACCTCTGTCCATGCTTGTCTGTCAAATTTTACAGCCATGGAGGAAGACATCATAGGTCTCCATAGCCGAGATGACGGCTGACAGCTCCTGGCCATTAAAGTTCAGCTTTCTCCTGTGTGTTTGCGGGGAACGGGAGCAGCCATCTCAGAACAAAAGTAACTTCACTGCGGGGAGGGGGAACAGGATATACTTTAGTGCCGGAATGGCGCTTCTTCGGGCGCATTTAAACGCCCAACGGAAGGCATTGCGCTGACGTTTCCCGTGAAGTGGTGCCGACGGAAGTTGTGAGCATGCGCACAAAGGGGGCGAGTGGAGCCGCACTCACTGCGCATGCTCCGTGGTTGATGCGCTGAACGTAAGCCTCTGCGCTGGGCTCTGCCCATCATTTACATATGATCACACCCACTTCCCCTTGCGTCGGGTTACGCCAGCGCATTATCGTTACTCTGGCGCAAGTTTACGCGCAACTGCTATGTGAATAACAGTACTTGCGCTGAAAGGGTCGTCAGAGTAACGTAAATGAGAAGCGTTACTCTGGAGCAAAGATGCTCTCATCTACCTGAATCTGGCCCATAGATGCTAAGCCAATTATTCAATTAGCTGAGGAAATAAATCGTTTTTTTTTTAGGTCACAAATTCTCAGGAAACATATTTTCCGGAGTTGGGTCTGGATGACATCTTGCCTCTTGTGCAAGAACATGAGGTGCGATGGGCATTTAAGTCCATAAATACTAGGAAAGCAGAGGGTCCCACTGGTATCACAGACCCTTGTGCGGATGAACTGGCAGGTGTCTTTACTAAGATACTTAACATATCATTATCACTAGCCGCAGTACCAACTTGCCTAAAACCAACTATTATTACTCCAGTCCCTAAAACTACAAATATAGATAAAAGACTATGGCCCGGATTCACAAAGCACTTACGCCGATGTATCTCCAGATATGCCGCGTAAGTACAAATATGCGCCGTCGTATCTGTGAGCCGAACCCACAAACTTAGATACGCCTAAAAACAGACTTCATCCCACCGACATAACTTGCCTACACCAGCATAGAGTGGGCGCATATTTACGCTGGACGCATGTGGCTTTCCCATTGATTTTCTATTTAAATATGCAAATGAGGGAGATACGCCGATTCACGAATGTACTTGCGCCCGGCGCATTATTTAAGCGGTTTGCGCAAGTTTTACGTTCGGCGTAAAGTTATTCCCCATAGATGGGGCGCAACCCATGCAAAGGTATGGACCAGGCAACACATGCCTACGTATTGTACGTTGGACGTCTGTGAATATGGGCCGACGTGGGTCTGGCTGGGCGTAGGTTACGTTTGCGGCGTACACAGTGATCTTAGGCAGTTGTTCCGACGTGGTTGTACGCATGCGCATGGGGATACGTCCATGTCCCGACACATGCACAGTTCATTTTAAGTACTTGTCTGGCACCCGGCCCATCATTTGCATGGGGTCACGCTTCATTATCATGGATCACCCCCATTTCCAGCCCACTTCCACCTACTTCCACTTATGCCAGCTTACGCCTACGAAATATACGCTATGCCGTCGCAGAGTTGGGAGCATTTGTTTGTGAATTCCATGCTTGCCTCTCTGCGCTGCACCGGCGCAGCGTAAAAGAGATACGCTATGGCGGCATAAATATGCGCCAATGTATGTGAATCCGGGCCAAAAGGCCTATTGCGTTAACTTCAGTAGTAATGAAATGTTTTGAAAGAGTAGTGTTAGGGTGTATTAAAACAGCCTTACCAGACAATCTTAATCCTTATCAGTGTGCATATAGGGCAAACAGGAGCACAGAGAATGCTATTGCTTTTGCATTGCAGAGGGCTCTAAGTCATCTAGAGTCCCCTAGCAATTATGTAAGAATGCTGTTTATTGATAACAGTTCTGCATTTAATTCTGGATTTACTTGTTTCTAAAATGCTGAAGCTAATGTTGCCAGGGTCCCTTTGTTTATGGACAAGGGACTTTTTGGTGAATCGCCCACAACCGGTCAGACTAGGTAAACAAGTTTCCTCCAAGTGCATTAATAGAATAGGAGTGAATCCTGACTGGGCGTCATATGACATCCAGCAGGATAACAGCCGTCGCCTGTGGGAGTGGGGTCTGACACACCGCTACACCGATCTCGGTAAAGAGCGGTCCGACGGAGGCTCTTTACCACATGATCAGTTGTGTACAATCATGGCTGATCATGATGTAAACAGGTAGAGCCATTGATCGTCTTTCTCTGACAGACGCGAGCAGAGGAGAGCCGATCGGCTGCTCTCTTCACAGGGGGGTCTGCACTGATTGTTTATCAGTGCAGCCCCCCTCTGATGCCCGCCCAGGACCACCAGGGATGGCCATCCACACTGGACCACCAGGTATGCCACCCTAGACCACCAGGGATATGCCAATCAGTGGCCATGCAGCTGCCAATCTGTGCCCATCCACAATGCCTGCCAGTGCCACCAGGGATGCATATCAGTGCTGCATATCAGTGCCCATCAGTGCCACCCATAAGTACCCATCAGTGCAGCCTTTCAGTGCTGCCTATCAGTGCCCACCAGCGCCATCCAAGAGTGCCTATCAGTGGCGCCTATCAATGCCCATCAGTGCCTATCATCAGTGCGTGTCAGTGCCACCTCATCGGTGCCGCCTTATCAGTGCCCGTCAGTGCCGCCTTATCAGTGCCCATCAGTGAAGAAGAAAACGTACTTATTTAAAATTTTACAGCAGAAACAAAATACATTTTTTTTTCAAATTCTTCTGTATTTTTTTCTTTGTTTAGCAAAAAATAAAAACCGCAGAGGGGATCAAATACTACCAAAAGAAAGCTCTATTTGTGGGAACAAAATTAAAAAAATTCTGTTTGGGTACAGTGTAAAATGACCGCGCAATTGTCATTTAAACAGTGACATTGCTGAAAATTGGCTTGGGCAGCAAAATGGTTAAATACAGCAAAGACCAAGAAAGTGATACTAGATTTTAGGAAGGGTAAAACTGACCTGGCACCACTCTACATTAAAGGAGAATTGGTAGAGCGAGACCCTGTTTTTAAGTTCTTAGGTGTTTATATTACCAAAAATATAACTTGGTCAGCAAATTTGAAAGCTGTCACCAACATGGAAACATGGTCTAGGTAAAAACATCTTAGAGTCCCTTTATCAGTCCTCTATTGAGAGAGTGCATCCAGACTTGGTATTCTAAAGCTGCGTAAACACAATTGGAATTTCCGATGGAATCAAATCCAATGGAATTTTCCGTCGGAATTCCGATGAAGTTGACTTGCATACACACTGTCAGACTAAATTCCGACCATCCAAAACACAGTGACGTAAAACACTACGACGAACCGAGAAAAATGAATTTCAATGCTTCTGAGCATGCGTCGACTTGATTCTGAGCATGCGTGGGTTTTTTCTCCGTCAGAGTTGCACACAGACGATAGGAAAAAAATAAAACATGTTCTATTTCTAAACACAGACGGAAAAAAGTCAGATGGGGCCCACACGCGATCGGAATTTTCGATCAAAAAAGTCCAGCAGACTTTTTTGATCAGAAATTCCGATCGTGTGTACACGGCATAACTGTAACCGATCATGTGTACGCGGCATAACTGTAAAGGCTGTGCTCCAAAAAATTGTAAACATTGCAAAAAGAGTTTTGGGCTATAAGTTTATCTCTGTGAATGAAATGTATCAGTCAGGCGGCGTACACACGTACGAGAACCTCGACGGGCGGAACACATCGGCTCTCGGCCGGCCGTCGAAATCGGCGACCCGCCCGTCGGGAATGGCAACCAGCCATTCATCCAGGCGGGCCGTCGAGCAAATAGAGAGCCTGCTCTCTATTCGCTCGACGGGATTCCCGACGGGCGGGGCGAGCCAGGAGCGTACACACGGCCGAGGTTCTTGCTGGAATGTAGCTCCCAGCGAGGTTCTCGCTGGTTTCTAGCGAGAACCTCGGTCGTGTGTACGCCGCCTGAGGGACTTGTCCCACCCTGGACATCATCTTTTTGAACTGCTGCCATATGGCAGATGGCTTAGAAATATTAGGGTGAGGACTAGAGTTGAGCGGAGACCTGGATGTTCGGGTTCGACCGGAAAAAAGTCTGGGTTCGGGACCTGAACTTGACTACTAAAATGTCTCTAAAACAGTAATGGAAAGGGCAAGAGGGCTGCAAATGGCAGCAAAATGATGGTAAGAGCATGGCAAGTACTCTGCAAACAAATGTGGATAGGGAAATAACTTAAAATAACATAAAATACATCAAAATGAAAATAAAACATTTTGACCTAGGAGGACGAGGTCCTTATGGAGTAGGAGGTTGAGGTGGCAGGGGCTGTGGCGGTGTAGGTGGAAGCGACGGTGGAGGAGGACGAGGTAGCCAACACAGGTTTTTCTTTTTAATTTATTTATTTTTTAAATTAGGGTACACCCCAAAAGAGTGAGAAAGATCAGAAATACAAGAATGGCTGGGTAAGGCTGGTATACATGTCTATTCTGCACAAGGTACGGACAAGTCCTCTGGGATCCATGCCTGGTTCATTTTAATGAACGTGAACTTGTCCACATTGGCTCTGGACAGGCGGCTGCGCTTGTCTGTGATAACGCCCCCTGCCATGCTAAATACACGTTCAGATAATACACTGGCTGCAGGGCAGGCCAGCACCTCCAAGGCATAAAGGGCAAGCTCAGGCCATGTGCCCAATTTGGAGACCCAGAAGTTTAAGGGGGCAGACCCGTCATTCAGTACGTGTAGGGGTGTGCACACATACTGCTCCACAATGTTGGTGAAATGCTGCCTCCTGCTAAAACGTTCCATATCAGCTGGTGGTGCTGTTTGTTGTGGCGTGCTGACAAAGCTTTTCCACATTTCGGTCATGCTAACCCTGCCTTCTGAGGTACTGGCGGTGCCCTGGCTGCGTTGGCGACCTCTTCCTCCTCCTCTGCCTTCGCCTTGTGCTTCCACTGTGCCCCCGCTGTCAGGTGGGAATTCCACCAGCAGTGCGTCTACCAGCGTGCGCTTGTACTCACGCATCTTGCGATCACGCTCCAGTGAGGGACTTAAGGACGGTACATTGTCCTTGTAACGGGGATCCAGCAGCGTGGCCACCCAGTTAAAATGTGGGCAACACGGCGGTCGTTGCGGAGACACTGCAGCATGTAATGGCTCATCTGTGCCAGGCTGCCCAGAGGCAAGGAAAAGCTGTCCTCTGTGGGAGGTGTATCGTCTGTATCCCCCCAGCCACACACCAGTGATGGCCATTAACTGGTCTGGGTGCCACCCTGCTGTGAACATGGTTCCTCCTCCTTCTCCATCTCCTCCTCCTCATCCTCCACCTCATCATCCTCCAGAACTGTGCCCTTGCTTGACAATTGTGGACCTGGCGTTTCTTGATGCAGGAAACCACCCTCGGAGCCACTTGTGAATGACTGCCCTGAAAGACTTGGAAATGATCCCGATTCCTCCTCCTCCTGTGCCACATCATCGCCCGGAGCGTTTTTTCAAGGAGGCATAGAACTGGGATAGTAACGCTGAGAACGGCATCATCGGCACTGGCCATGGTGGAGTACTCGAAACAGCGCAACAAGGCACACAGGTCTCGCATGGAGGCCCAGTTATTGGTGGTGAAGTGGTCCTGTTCCGCAGATCGACTCATGCGTGCATGCTGCAGCTGAAACTCCACTATCGCCTGCTGCTGCTCGCACAGTCTGGCCAGCATGTGCAAGGTGACGTTCCACCTTGTGGGTACGTCACATATGAGGCGGTGAGCGGGAAGGCCGAAGTTACACTGCAGCACTGACAGGCGAGCAGCAGGGTGAGAATGCCAAAAGTGCACACAGACGGCCCGCACTTTCTGCAGCAGCTGTGGCATATCGGGGAAAGTTTTAAGGAACCTCTGCACCACAAAATTAAGCACTTGCGCCAGGCAAGGGATGTGCGTCAAACCGGGTAGGCCCAGAGCTGCTACGAGATTTTGCCCATTATCACACACCACCAGGCCTGTCTTGAGGCTCACTGCACCAACCACTCATCGGTCTGTTGTTCCATGTCCCTCCACAACTCCTGCGCGGTGTGGGTTTTTTCCCCCAAACAGGAAAGTTTTAAAACTGCCTGCTGTCATTTACCCATGTCTGTGCTGAAGTTGGTGGTGAATGTGTTACGCTGACCGGATGAGGAGGCGGTAGAGGATGAGCAAGCGGAGTAGGAGGAGTTAGCAACAGGAGGCAAACTGAAGCACCCTGCAATCCTCAATGATGGAAGCAAATGCGCCAAACTGCTATTTGCCTCAGGCCCAGCCACCACTGTATTTACCCAGTGTGCTGTTAGGGAAATATAACGTCCCTGACTGTGCTTACTGGTCCACGTATCCGTAGTTAGGTGGACCTTGCCACAGATGGCGTTGCGCAGTGCAAACCTGATTTTGTCCCCCACTTGGTTGTGCAGGGAAGGGATGGCTCGTCTGGAAAAGTAGTGGCGGCTGAGCACGACGTACTGTGGGACAGCCAATGCCATCAGGCTTTTAAAACTCTGCGTCTCCACCAGACGGAATGACAGCATTTCAAAGGCCAGGAATTTTGAAATGCTGGAATTCAGGGCCAGGGATCGCGGGTGGGTAGGGGGGTACTTCCTCTTCCGCTCCAGTGTTTGGGAGATAGAGAGCTGAACGCTTCCATGAGACATTGTGGAGATGGTTGGTGACCCAGGTGGTAGTGTTGCTGACAGATCCTCTGTTTGCGGGGTGGCAGGTGCCACTGTCACTATAGAGGTGGGTGAAGAGTCCGAGACTGAAGCAGAAGAGGAAGCAGGAGAAGCCAGAGACCTTTCTTGGTTTTTGAGGTGTCTACTCAACTGCAGCTCGTGCTTTGCACTTAGATGTCTGGTCATGCAGGTTGTGCTCAGGTTGAGAACATTTATGCCTCGCTTCAGGCTCTGATTGCACAGTGTGCAAACCACTCGTGTCTTGTCATCAGCACATTGTGTGAAGAACTGCCACGCTAGGGAACTCCTTGGACCTGGCTTTGGTGTGCTCGGTCCCTTGCTGCGTTGGGCAGTAGCAGGCGTACTGTCTAGGGGACGGACCAGTGGCGGCTGGTGCTCAAAATTTTTGGGGGGGGCGCAAACGGAAAAAAAAATATTGCAGCCTCACTGTGCCCATCACATGCAGCCATTGTGCCATGCCACCAAATGCAGCCACTGTGCCATCAATTGTCACCACTGTGCCATGCCACCAAATGCAGCCACTGTGCCATCAATTGTCACCACTGTGCCATGCCATCAAACGCCACCACTGTGCCATCAATTGTCACCACTGTGCCATGCCATCAAACGCCACCACTGTGCCATCAATTGTCACCACTGTGCCATGCCATCAAACACAGCTACTGTGCCCATCAATTGTCACCACTGTGCCATGCCATCAAACGCAGTCACTGTGCCATCAATTGTCACCACTGTGCCATGCCATCATATGCAGTCACTGTGCCATCAATTGTCACCACTGTGCCATGCCATCAAACGCCACCACTGTGCCATCAATTGTCACCACTGTGCAATGCCATCAAACGCAGCTACTGTGCCCATCAATTGTCACCTCTGTGCCATGCCATCAAACGCAGCCGCTGTGCCATCAATTGTCACCACTGTGCCATGCCATCAAACACAGAAACTGTGCCAATCAATTGTCACCTCTGTGCCATGCCATCAAACGCAGCCGCTGTGCCATCAATTGTCACCACTGTGCCATGCCATCATATGCAGTCACTGTGCCATCAATTGTCACCACTGTGCCCTTTAATTGTCACCACTGTGCCCCATGCCACTGTGCTCATTGTCGCCTCTGTGCCCTTTGTCACCACTGTGCCCCATGCCACTGTGCCCCATGATGCCACTGTGCCCCATGATGCCCCTTTCCCTGTAAAAAAAACCCTTACCTGACGCTTCCATGTCCTCCCTCAATGTCTTCTGCCGCCATGAAGAAGCTTCAGCCAATCAGGTTCCTGATAACCAGAATCCGGGAACCTGATTGGCTGAAACGGCCATCAATCTTATGCAAGGAATGCAGGTTGCCTGCGCTCTGAGTATAGACTTCCGAGAGCCGGAGGGCGGTACTGGAAAAGCCTATCAGAGCCGCTGGCTTTGATAGGCAGTTCCCCTCAGCCAACCAGCTGCCGCTATTCAGGTAACCGGCGACCCATGTCCGGTTATATGAATCGACCAGGCAGCTGGCAACAATAACACATGTTCAATGCATTGCATTGAACGTGTGTTATTTGCGAGAGGGGGTGGCGCTGCAGGGCACTCTATAGACAGCCGCCAGAACTTCGGCTAAAATGTCAAAATGACATTTAGCCGAATAAAAGTTCTTAAAGGGACGTTTTTTTGATGGCACAGTGACTGCATTTGATGGCATGGCACAGTGACTGCATTTAATGGCATGGCACAGTGGTGCGAATTGATGGCACAGTGGCTGCATTTGATGGCATGGCACAGTGGTGCAAATTGATGGCACAGTGGGTGCGTTTGATGGCATTGCACAGTGGTGCAAATTGATGGCACAGTGGCTGCGTTTGATGGCATGGAACAGTGGCTGCGTTTGGGCACAGTGAGACTGCAATTTTTTTTCTTTGCGCCCCCCCAAAAATTTGGCGCACCAGCTGCCACTGCTGATGGACATCAGCTGCCAACTCTAATCTTTCAGCACAAGACTGGTTGGGAAACAATGTGAAGGAACTGGAGTCACTGTCAGCAACCCAATCTACTATCGTCTGTACTGCTCCTGGCCTCAACATTCGTAGAGACGGATTAGACCCGACCAAATACCTCTGCAGGCTCTGTCGCCTACTCGCACCTGAGGAAGGTGTTTCACTGGTGATTGTGGCTGGCACAGATCGACCACATCCTCTCCCTGCAACAGGAGCTCCACCAGCAGCACCATGACCGCGGCCACGTCCCTTATTTGACGTTCTCCTCATATTTCTCAAATGTAGGATCTTGCCCTAAATGGGTGTTTTTTGAATAGCACAATAGAAGAACAGTATCTACAGGGTGTATCTCACACATACAGATATGCAGGAAACACACCAAAAAAAAAATTATTTGCCCTA
Organism: Rana kukunoris; assembly: GCA_029574335.1. Classification (NCBI taxonomy): domain Eukaryota; kingdom Metazoa; phylum Chordata; class Amphibia; order Anura; family Ranidae; genus Rana; species Rana kukunoris. Next base: position 92,464,124 of record CM056054.1, read on the forward strand.
AATGATTTTTTTTTTGAATAGCACAATAGAAGAACACTAGCTAAAGTGTTTATCTCACACGTACCGATATCGAGGAAACACGGCAAACACGGGAGGAAACACTGCAAAATATATTTTTTTGCACCAAAATGGGTGTTTTTTGAATAGCACAATAGAGGAACATTAGCTAAAGTGTTTATCTCACACGTACAGATATGGAGGAAACACTGCAAAATATATTTTTTTGCCCTAAATGGGTATTTTTTGAATAGCACAATAGAGGAACATTAGCTAAAGTGTTTATCTCACACGTACAGATATGGAGGAAACACTGCAAATTTTAATTTTTTTGCCCTAAATGGATGTTTTTTAAATAGCACAATAGAAGAAAAGTATCTTGCAGAGTATTTCACAGTAACATATGCAGTGCTGGTGTAATTAGATTTTAGAAGCAGGTCAGACTCCTATATATTTCTCTCCCTATACAAGCACAAGCAGGAACCTTCCCCTAAAGTATATTGCAGAGTATCTCACAGTAACATATGCAGTGCTGGTGTAATTAGATTTTAGAAGCAGGACAGACTCCTATATATTTCTCTCCCTACAATCACAAGCAGGAACCTTTCCCTAAATCTAATGCTATGTAGATTGCTGAGTAATGTCATTTCTGAAGCAGGACAGTCTGACTCCTATCTAATTCTTTCCCTCAGAAGAGCAGCAGCAGCCTTTCCCTACCCTATCTGAAGCAGAGTGATGAGCTGCGCTGTGTGCCTCTAGCTTATATAGAGGCTGGGTCACATGCTGGGTCACATGCTGCACTGGCCAATCACAGCCATGCCATTAGTAGGCATGGCTGTGATGGCTTCTAGGTCACACAAGTAAAACAAATGGAGATTGGCCGCCCTGCAGCACGCCATTACATTGGCGAACACCGAACTCAAACTTACAGTAAATTGTTCGGGTCCGGGTACAAAAAAGCCAAAAGTCCGGTACGAACCCGAACTTTACAGATCGGGTTCGCTCAACCCCAGTGAGGACAAATCGTTTCAGATTACGTTTCTTCCCAAGAGCCATTAGGTGTATGGGTGAAGCCTTCAATAAAAAATAAATAGATAGTAGTTAAGATTGGGCATCTGCTGAGACAATTGCTCCTGTAGTGGGGAGAGGGGGGTTTATTTACTCTTTTACAAAATGTGAGTGTTTTATATGAAGAAATTTCATTGTGGAAATGACAATTAAGAAATGATCTTATCTCATCATGGTTTTCTATAGCAATGGTTCTCAGCCCTTTCCCCAAGTACCCGCCCCCCAACAGGCAATTTTTGCAGATTTGCCTTTATCTTGCACAGGTGCTTTAAATCAGAGTCAATGGCCTGGTATTTTGGACAGCTATTTTATCTAAGGGCCCTTTCACACTAGCGGACGAACGGTCCGCTCATTACAAGTCCGTTTACGGACTTGTAATGGGTCCCTATGGGAGCGGATCCGTTAGCGGATGATGCATCCGCTAACGTCCGCTCGATCCGCATCCGTTTTTGCGGACGGAAGAATGTCCTATTTTTCTTCCGTCCGGGCAAACGGATCGGATGCAAACGGACAGACGGTCCGTTTCCATCCGACTCCCCATAGGGGAGAGCGGAGGAGAGACGGGGCGGTCCCTGCACAGTGTGCGGGGACCGCCCCGTCCGCCCGACAGCTCAGCGGAGACCTGAGCTGACGGACACACGGAGCGGACCGAAAAACGGACCGCTCCGTGTGTAAGGAGCCTAAAAGAAATTCCCAAAACATGGCCTGTTGGTGGTACATGAGGACAGGGTTAAGAACCACTGCTCTTTAGCACTGAAAGGTAATCACTCTGCACATTCTCTTTTTTTAAGGCTCTTTCAGCACTATCTTTCACTTCTTTATTGTTTTTTATCTGGTCATCTGGTCTTGCAACACACCATTTACTTGACCCATGCTCCCTTTCCCCAACTTTGAGGTCCTGCTTCTTTGGACATACACAGTCTTTCTACAGCCATTTGTTTTTTACTTAGGTGATGGGCCCCATTATTATTTTAACATCAGGATATACTTAGCTGTACTCAATTCACTTCTGTTCTGACTCAACTACAAGGCCATAAACTTTATCTCCAGCTGCATATAGTTTCATATAGTGCGGACACTAATAAGTCTCTTGAACTATGGGATCTAGAAGACTTTTTAGAACATCTGGTTGAAACAGATCTGTGAGGCCGCGTACACACGATCAGACCGGTCCGATGAAACCAGTTTCATCAGACCAAATTGATCGTGTGTACAGCCCATCGGACCGTTGTCCATTGGACCAAAGTTTTAAAACTTGCTTTAAAATCTGTCCGATGGACACCAAAACGAGGGTTAGTACACAAAAGCATCGGACCAAAAACCCGCGCATGCTCAGAATCAAGTTGACGCATGCTTGGAAGCATTGAACTTCATTTTTTCAGCACGTCGTTGTGTTCTACGTCACCGCGTTCTGGCCCGATGGGATTTTGGACTGATGGTGTGTACGCACATCAGACCACTTCAGCGGTGGTCCGATGAAAGTGGTCGGTCGGACCAGTCTCATCGGTTTGGTCTGATCGTGTGTACGTGGCCTGAGATGCAGTGTCCTGTAGCAGCTTTATTTTTGTTTCTGCCCTTAACCACTTCAGCCCCGGATCATATTGCTGGTCAAAGACCAGAGCACTTTTTGCGATTTGGCACTGCGTCACTTTAACTGACAATTGTGCGATGTGGCTCCCAAACAATATTGGCGTACTTTTTTTCTCAGAAATAGAGCTTTCTTTTGGTGGTGTTTGATCGCCTCTGCGGTTTTTAGTTTTTGCGTTATAAACAAAAATAGAGCGACAATTTTGAAAAAAATGAATATTTTTTGCTATAATAAATATCCCCCAAAAATATATAAAAGATAATGTTTTTCCTCAGTTTAGGCCGATACGTATTTGTCTACATATTTTTCGTAAAAAATAAAAATAAAAAAAATCGCAATAAACGTTTATTGATTGCTTTGCGCAAAAGTTATATGGCCAGATTCAGGTAGATGGGAGCATCTTTAATCTGGAGTAACGTTTCTCATTTACGTTACTCTGGCGAAATTTTAAGAGCAAGTGCTGTTATTCATGAAGCACTTGCTCCTAAAGTTGCGGCAGCGTATCGAAAATGAGCCGGCGGAATTCAAATTGGGCGGGTACGGGGCGTGTATTATTTAAACTAAGCGCGATCCCGCGGCGAACGTACTGCACATGCGTCGACTGTCAATGCATCCCAGTGCGCATGCTCCAAATTCTGTCAGTGAACGTCAATGACGTCAAATCCCCATTCATGGACGTTTTACGCAAGTGACGCAATTTTTTTTTTTTCGACGCGATGACGACGGCTATACTTAACATAGGATACTCCACCTAGGGGGCATGTATTTATTTACGCCGCGTATCTGTTACGGAAACGTCGGAAAGTCACTGCGTCGCGCCCGAATACGATCGTGAATTGCCGATTCCCGCTGATTAACATATTTTTTCGGCGTTAATCAGCGGGAACACCCCCAGCGCCATTTTTAAATTAAAGTTGCGATGCGATGGCGAAATTCATTTACGCCGCTCGCATCGGAACTCCAACCCGGCGTTTCTTGTTTTCTGGTTACAGAAAACAAAAACGCCGGCTTAAAGTGACAGTTAGGCTGGAGTATCACTGATACTCCAGCCTAACTCTACCTGAATCTGGCCCATAGCGTTTACAAAATAGGGGGTAGTTTTATGGCATTTATATACATTTATTTTTTTTACTAGTACGGCGATCAGCGATTTATTTTATTTTATTTGTTTGGTACTGTGACATTATGGTGGACATTTCGGACACTTTTGACACATTTTTGGGACCATTGGCATTTTTATAGCGATCAGTGCTATAAAAATGCCACTGGCAGGGAAGGGGTTAACACTAGGGGGCGGGGAAGGTGTTAAGTATGTTCCCTAGGTGTGTTCTAACTGTAGAGGGGGGGGGGGGGGTGGACTTACTAGGGGAAATGACTGATCCCTGTTCATACATTGTATGTTTTAGAGAGGGTTTCAGAAGCCTGTGAACAGACGGTCAGGCATTTCTCCCCTGACAGGACCGGGAGCTATGTGTTTACACACACAGCTCCCGGTCCTCGCTCAGTAACGAGCGATCGCGGGTGCCTGGCGGCGATCGCGGGAGTCAGGGGGGCGCGCCCCTATTGGCTGCTCGGCGAGATGACGTATAGCTATGTGATCTCGCCCAGCAGAGCCGACCTGCCGCCGTATAACTGCGGCGGCTGGTCGGCAAGCAGTTAAAGGGGTTGTAAAGGTTTGTTTTTTATTTTCTAAATAGGTTCCTTTAAGCTAGTGCATTGTTGGTTCACTTACCTTTCCCTTTGATTTTCCTTCTAAATTATTTTTTTCTTTGTCTGAATTTCTCACTGCCTGTTTCTCCTCAGTAAGCTTGCACCCATTATCTGAGCCATTCTGGCTGGGGTTAGTCAGCGTGCTCGCCCCCTCCCTTGGTACTATACCCCTGTGGGGAGACGCTGTGTTCACAACGTCTCACGGCAGGGTTGTGGTCCCAAGGGAGGGGGCGAGCACACGGATTAACCCCCAGCCACAATGTCTCCCCAAAGGGATGTAGTCCCAAGGGAGGGTGGGGGGCACTCTGACTAACCCCCAGTCAAAATGGCTCAGATGATGGGGGCAAGCTTACTGAGGAGGAACAGGAAGTGAGAAATTCAGACAAAGAAAAAAAAAACATTTAGAAGGGAAATTTAAAGAAAAGGTAAGTGAACCAACAATGCACTCGCTTAAAGGAACCTATTTAGAAAATAAAAAAACAACCTTTACAACCCCTTTAATCTGGTTTGCTGGATAAAACTGTCTCTTTCTAGATTAAGAACCTTGAAGCTCTTTAATTCCTCCAGTGAACCCTCTGTGTTCATACTTGGTAAGACATTAAAGGGGTTGTAAAGGAATCCCCTCCCCCTAAATAGCTTCCTTTACCTTAGTGCAGTCCTCCTTCACTTACCTCATCCTTCAATTTTGCTTTTAAATGTTCTTATTTCTTCTGAGAAATCCTCACTTCCTGTTCTTCTGTCTGTAACTCACCACTGTAATGCAAGGCTTTCTTCCTGGTGTGGAGAAAGCCTCTTGAGGGGGCGAGCATGCAAGTCAGGCACACTAGGAAGAAAGCCTCGCATTACGCTGGTGAGTTACAGACAGAAGAACAGGAAGTGAGGATTTCTCAGAAGAAATAAGGACATTTAAAAGCAAAATGGAAAGATGGGGTAAGTAAAGGAGGACTGCACTAAGGTAAAGGAAGCTATTTAGGGAAAAACATTTTTTACTTTACAACCCCTTTAACCACTTAAAGCGGAGTTCCGGCCACAATTTCACTTTTTAAATATAAATACCCCTGTAATACACAAGCTTAATGTATTGTAGTAAAGTTAGTCTGTAAACTAAGGTCCGTTTTGTTAGGTTGTTACAGCAGTTAGATACTTTATAAAATAGAAATTGACTGGGGCCATCTTAAGTGTGGGCATGATGAAGCCAGACTATGACTTCCTGGATTTCAGCCTTGCAGATGTCGCACATGCTCAGTGCTGCACAAGCAATGTAATAGGTTTCAGTCAGGTTTCCATAGCAATGGGAGTGTCAGAGGACGTTGCCGCCCCTTATCTATGCAAACCTCTCCTCCCTCCAGTAACCAGTAAATATACAAAATAATTTGTTTCTATGCAGATACAGTACATCTACATAACAAGATACATATATAACAAGAGATAGATATATATCTATCTTGTGGTGTGTGTGTATACATACTAAACATGTGCGCCGTCAATAAATTCATTTTGTTTCGTTTCGCATTAGCCGTTATTTCGTATTTCATGCCAGAAACTCAATTTGTTAGATTTGTTTACTTTTCATTAACAATTACCAACATTCGTGCTGAGTTACTAGGGCTGTACTTCTGCTGTGCTCATTATGAGGGGTTCCCACCCCATCCCTGTGCTGTGCTGACTTCCTGGGGCTGTTGGGATGGTGGAAACCCCTCATAATGAGCACAGCAAAAGTACAAACCCAGGAACTCAGCACATCACAGGGATGGTGGGAACCCCTCATAATGAGCACAGAACAGGGATGGTGGGAACCCCTCATAATGAGCACAGCACAGGGATGCTGGGAACCCCTCATAATGAGCACAGCACAGGGATGGTGGGAACCCCTCATAATGAGCACAGCACAGGGATGGTGGGAACCCCTCATAACGAGCACAGCACAGGGATGGTGGGAACCCCTCATAACGAGCACAGCACAGGGATGGTGGGAACCCCTCATAACGAGCACAGCACAGGGATGGTGGGAACCCCTTATAATGAGCACAGCACAGGGATGGTGGGAACCCCTCATAATGAGCACAGCACAGGGATGGTGAGAACCCCTCATAATGAGCACAGCACAGGGATGGTGAGAACCCCTCATAATGAGCACAGCACAAGTACAAACCCAGGAAGTCAGCACAGGGATGGTGGGAACCCCTCATAATGAGCACAGCACAAGTACAAACCCAGGAAGTCAGCACAGGGATGGTGGGAACCCCTCATAATGAGCACAGCACAAGTACAAACCCAGGAAGTCAGCACAGGGATGGTGGGAACCCCTCATAATGAGCACAGCACAAGTACAAACCCACACAACAATAAAAAACAAAAAAGAAAATAGACTGCTGCACACCCTTAAGAGTTAACTACAAAAATTTTATTAGAATAAATATCAAAAAAGAACACATGTATGTCAGGTATAAAAACTCAGGTCCACTATGATATGGTAGACCAACCCAGGGATGGTCCCCCCTGGATGCCCACTCAAAAACAGCTTATACCAGTAACTAATGCTCGATCATCCCAAGGGGAGATCAGAGTCTACAAAAAATAGCGCCCCCACCTTCCACATGACACACAGAGGTCCGCCCCCCCACAAAATTGCACACCTGAACCCCAACTATTGGCAATATTTCCTAATGGTTCCCACAAATAGCAGTGATTCCCTGTAATTCAGGTGAAAAGATCACTGGCTAGATGATGGAATATAACATAATTAAATACCTGGAAAAGGGGTCATGAAAAAATCCACTGACTAGTGGTAATAGTAGCACTGATCCAATAGAGACTGATGATGAAGAGAAAAAAAACAAAAAACAATGTAACAAAAGGAAGGATATTGAGCCTAATAGCTCACTGAGAAAAGTTCTCCCGTTGAACTCCCCGTGTCAGGCTTAGTATTATTTCCTTATAAGTATATTTTCATTAGTAAATAGATGTAAAGGAGATATTCAAGCAGAGACACTCTAATGTTAATCTTCACGATAAAATTCACCTGAAACACAATGATATTGCCATAGATAGTGGGCAAGTTCCCATAGCATATGGGTAGTGTCCATTCAAAGCTTCAAAGCAAATAAATCCATATAGTGCTTATTCATCCTATTAGGCAGCTCACATTCCATGAGATTTATATCAGCTATTATGGATGGATGATAGGTGATTGGGCATATAATATGCTAGTTTGTAGATGACAGTGTTGTAGTAATGTTCCTCAGCAGTATTAGTGCAGGGTTTACTCACGGTTTTGCTGTCATTCATAGCTGTAATGCCGCGTACACACGATCATTTTTTGTGATGATGAAAAAAAACGACGTTTTCTGTGAAGTAAAAAACGACGTTTTCGAAACGTCACTTTTCAAAGACGATGTTGCATACACACCATCGTTTTTTTCACAAAAAGCGAGGTTACGTTCACCACTCTTTTCCATTGAAGCTCGCTTCATAACCAGCTTCTGGGCATGCGCGGGTTGAAAAACGTTGTTTTAAACGACGTTTTTGCTACACACGGTGACTTTTTGTGAAACAAAAAACAACGTTTTGAAAAACGACACAAAAAATTCAAGCATGTTGGAATTTTTTTTGGTCGTTTTTTTTAAGACAAAAAACAACGTTTTGCCCACACACGATCAATTTAAATGACGTTTTAAAAAACGTCATTTTTTTTCATCGCAAAAAACGACCGCGTGTACGCGGCATAAGTAGAAGCTATTTTCTCCAATCACGCACTGCTCAAAGGGATTGCAGCCAAACCATCTATTTATGCATGAAGCTTGAAGTGTTATTACTAAAGGTAGCAATAGAAGGTGAATCGGTATGATAGTGTCCAAGGTAGGACAGTGGTAGTACAGCGTCTCTGATAATGAGTTGTTGATTGCAATGTCCAGAATGAAAATAAAAATACTTTTACCACTAGTCAGTGGATTTTTTCATGACCCCTTTTCCAGGTATTTAATTATGTTATATTCCATCATCTAGCCAGTGATCTTTTCACCTGAATTACAGGGAATCACTGCTATTTGTGGGAACCATTAGGAAATATTGCCAATAGTTGGGGTTCAAGTGTGCAATTTTGTGGGGGGGGGGGACCTCTGTGTATTATGTGGAGGGTGGGGGCGCTATTTTTTGTAGACTCTGATCTCCCCTTGGGATGATCGAGCATTAGTTACTGGTATAAGCCGTTTTTGAGTGGGCATCCAGGGGGACCATCCCTGGGTTGGTCTAACATATCATAGTGGACCTGAGTTTTTATACCTGACATACATGTGTTCTTTTTTGATATTTATTCTAATAACATTTTTGTAGTTAACTCTTAAGGGTGTGCAGCAGTCTATTTTGTTTTTTGTTTTTTATTGTTGTGTTATATTGTAATTTGGATTGCACCCCCCGATAATATCGGTGAGTACTACATTTTTCAAAATTAGGTGGGCATCCCATATTTTCTCTCTTTGATTACCACAAGTACAAACCCAGGAAGTCAGCACAGCACAGGGATGGTGGGAACACCTCATAATGAGCACAGCACAAGTACAAACCCAGGAAGTCAGCACAACACAGGGATGGTGGGAACCCTTCATGAGCACAGCAGAAGTACAAACCCAGGAAGTCAGCACAGCACAGGGATGGTGGGAACCCCTCATAATGGGCACAGCAGAAGTACAAACCCAGGAAGTCAGCACAGCACAGGGATGGTGGGAACCCCTCATAATGGGCACATTAGAAGTACAAACAGAGAAAGTCAGCACAGCACAGGGATGGTGGGAACCCCTCATAATGGGCACAGCAGAAGTACAAACCCAGGAAGTCAGCACAGCACAGTGATGGTGGGAACCCCTCATAATGAGCACAGCAGAGGGATGGTGGGAACCCCTCATAAATGAGCACAGCACAAGTACAAACCCAGGAAGTCTGCACAGCACAGGGATGGTGGGAACCCCTCATGAGCATAGCAGAAGTACAAACCCAGGAAGTCAGCATGGCACAGGGATGGTGGGAACCCCTCATGAAGGGTTCCCACCTTCCCTGTTCTGTGCTGAATTCCTGGGTTTGTACTTCTGCTGTACCCATTATGAGGGGTTCCCACCATCCCTGTGCTGTGCTGACTTCCTCCTTCCCCCCGCACAGCACATTGCCACCATAACATCGCGTACCGCATCGGCCCCAGCACACCGCATCGGCCCCAGCACACCGCAGCACACCGCATTGGCCCCAGCACACCGCATTGGCCCCAGCACACCGCATTGGCCCCAGCACACCGCATTGGCCCCAGCACACCGCATTGGCCCCAGCACACCGCATTGGCCCCAGCACACCGCATCGGCCCCAGCACACCGCATCGGCCCCAGCACACCGCAGCACATCGCATCGGCCCCAGCACATCGCATCGGTCCCAGTACAGCACATTGGCCCCAGCACAGCACAGCACATCGCATAGGCCCCAGCACACTGCAGCACATCGCATCGGCCCCAGCACAGCGCATCGTCCCCAGCACACCGCATTGGCCCCAGCACATCGCAGCACATTGCATCGGTCCCAGCACAGCGCATAATGTATGGGATGATACAGGAATGTATATAGGGGGATAGTGGGATGATCAGAGGTATGATATAGTTCTGTCACATATAGAATGTATAGATGTCACAGAGCTCCATGGGGGATGATCAGGAACACTGTACAGGTCGGTGTATGCAGTCCTCTATAGAGGACATGAGAAAGTCTATACGGAGCGATGTGTAGGATGATATGTGGGGCTGTATATAGGCGGATCTCTAGCAGGCAGCACACACACGGTTCGATCTCCGCTATCACCGATGACAGGCTGGACACAGCCGGCATTGAGGAGCCCGTACTGCCGCACGGTCCCCTCCTCCTGATAACCCGCCCACATCCGTCCAGGGGACAGATTATTGCTGGGATCCTACCCGCAAGAGTGACAGGGGGTGGGGCCGTATGTTTTCCAAGACAACCGCAATGCTTGCCCTGGCGGTGGGTGGTGCTGTTAACCATCTCTCCGCCTCCAACCCCATCCGCACTCAATCCAGCGCGCTCACTCGAGATGAAACTTCAGTCCAGCCTCCTGGGATTGATGACAAACATCTCCCAGGAGGCATAGCAGCGCTGTATGACGCGGCGCGGCCGCTGCACCGCGGCGGAAGAAAGAAGCTCACGGCGATAATACAGTGAGTTTAAAAAAAAAAAACATGCCAAATATGTTTAAGGGGGCAGTATGCTATAAAATGCTATAAAGTTAAAAAAGAAGGCTTGAACTCCGCTTTAAGGACCGGACCAATATGCTGCTAAATGACCAAAGGTGTTTTTACAATTCGGCACTGCGTCACTTTAACAGACAATTGAGCAGTCGTGCGACTTGGCTCCAAAACAAAATTTGCGTCCTTTTCTTCCCACAAATAGAGCTTTCTTTTGTTGGTATTTGATTGTCTCTGCGATTTTAATTATTTGCGATATAAATGAAAAAAGACCGAAATTTTGGAAAAAAAATGATATTTTCTACTTTTTGTTATAAGAAAAATTGAATAAACTAAATTCTAGTCAAACATTTAGGCCAAAATGTATTCAGCCACATGTCTTTAGTAAAAAAAAAATCGCAATAAAAAAAAAAACTAGCTACCTAGCGGCAACAGTGACACTAATACAACGATCAGAAAAATGATCGCTTAGTGACACTGGCAATAGGGGGTGAAGGGGTTAACTAGGGAAGTGATCAAGGGGTTAAAAACTTTATTGGGGGGGGGGGTAGGGGGCTACCCTGGACCTAACACTAACTGCCTGTCAGTAACTGTCACACTGACACTAAATGCAGTGATCAGTAAATATATGATCACTGCAATCAGTGACAGTGTGACAGGGGGCTGGGGGGGTGATCTGAAGGGGTTAATGTGCCTATGTGTGTGGTGTCAGTGTAGTGTTAGTGCGACTTACTTGTTGTGATGTCTTCTCTCCTCTCAGCAGATTGAAAATACCACCGAGAGGAGAGCTGACATCACTTCCTCTGCCTGTGTTTACATTATACAGGCAGAGGAAGTGCAGAGCAGGGCGGGAGCTGATTCGCTGGGAGCAATCCGGAGGGGGCGGATAAAAACGAACAGCCGCCCCCTCATCCCGGATCGCTCCCAGAGGCTTACCAACCGCCGCAAGTACCAGGGGGGGTCCCGATCGGACCCCCGACCCACGTCTAGGCAGGGACGTACAGGTAAGTCCATGTGCCTGTAAGTGCCATTCTGCATATGTATATGTACAGCGGTTAACCACTTGGGACCCACGCTATTGACAAAAGACGCCCACAGCACGGCTCTCAAGTGCCAAGTTGACATCTTTGGACGTCATTTAAAGTGCATTACCCACGCGCCACTGGGTGGCGCGCAGCGGGTAAACACTGTCCCGGCGCTTCGCTGAAGCGCCGATGCATGTACCTGGCAGCCGCGATGTCCGTCGGGTACACACGGTCGACGGGAACACAGCAGATGACAGCAGGGACATGGAGCTCTGTGTGTAAACACAGAGCTCGACGTGCTGTCAGAGGAGAGGAGACCGATGCTTTGTCCCTTGTACATAGGGACACAGCATCGGTTACCTCCCCCAGTCACCCCCCACACAGTTAGAACACACCCAGGATACACATTTAACCCCTTCCTCACCCCCTAGTGTTAACCCCTTCCCATTTACAGTCACATTTATACAGTAATTAGTGCATTTTTATAGCACTGATCACTGTATAAATGTGAATGGTCCCAAATTTGTGTCAAAAGTGTCCGATATGTCCGCCGCAATATCGCAGTCCCAATAAAAATTGCAGATCGCCGCCATTACTAGTAAAAAAAAAAATTCATAATTCTGTTCCCCATTTTGTAGGCGCTATAACTTTTGCGCAAACCAGTCGCTTATTTCGATTTTTTTTTTTACAAAAATACGTAGAAAAATACGTATCGGCCTTAAAGTGGAGGTTCCCCTAAAAATAAACTTTTAACATTGCATTTATCATATTAATGACATCTAGAATCGGCTGTTTTTTTTTTTAAATCCGTCCGTACGTACCGTTCGGGTTCTTTCGGCATCTCGTGACGCGCTGTATGCGTCGATCAGATGACCATCATACCCGGAAGCGGCGGTGAGACTACCTGTAGGAAACAGTACGTACGGACGTATTTTTTAAAAATAAACAGCCGATTCTAGATGTCATTAATATGATAAATGCAATGTTATAAGTTTATTTTTAGGGGAACCTTCCCTTTAACTGAGATTTTTTTTTTTTTTTTTTTAAATGGGATATTTATTATAGCAACAAGTAAAAAAAATATATAGTTTTTTTAAATTGTCGCTCTTTTTTTGTTTATAGCGCAAAAAATAAAAACTGCAGACGTGATCAAATACCACCAGAATAAAGCTCTATTTGTGGCTCTATTTGTGGGGAAAAAACGACGCCAATTTTGTTTGGGAACCACGCCGCACGACTGCGCAAATGTGAGTTAAAGTGACGCAATGCCGGAAAATGAAATTTCACCTGGGCACGAAGGGGGTTTATGCGCCCAGTAAGCAAATGGTTAATAAACCGGTTACTGGTAAACTGATAGAGCTCATATGAGGCAGAAAGTTGTTTAACCACTTGCTTACTGGGCACATACACCCCCCTCCTGCCCAGGTGAAATTTCAGCTTCCGGCACTGCGTCGCTTTAACTGACAATTGCTCGGTCGTGCGACGTGGCTCCCAAACAAAATTGACGTCCTTTTTTCCCCACAAGTAGAGCTTTCTTTTGATGGTATATAATATATAATAAATATCCCAATTTAAAAAAAAAAAACATTTTTTTTTCTCAGTTTAGGGGGATACGTATTCTTCTACATATTTTTGGTAAAAAAAATAAAAAAATTAAATCGCAATAAGCGACTGGTTTGCGCAAAAGTTATAGCGCTTACAAAATAGGGGAGAGAATTATTATTTTTTATTATTTTTTTTTACTAGAAATGGCGGCGACCTGCGATTTTTATTGGTACTGCGACGTTATGGCGGACACATCGGACACTTTTGACACATTTTTGGCACCATTCACATTTATACTGCGATCAGTGCTATAAATATGCACTAATTACAGTATAAATGTCACTGGCATTGAAGGGGTTAACACTAGGGGGTGAGGAAGGGGTTAAATGTGTATCCTAGGTGTGTTCTAACTGTGGGGGGAGGGGGGGTGACTGGGGGGGTGACCGATCTGTGTCCCTATGTACAAGGAACACAGATCGGGCTCCTCCTCTCCAGAGACAGGACGCTGTCTCTGTGTAAAACGGCAATGAGAGATGATCTATGATGATCTATATTTCCTCCTTACTATTTTAGACCAAACTATGGTCTTTTTCTGAGTGTTTTACTTTCCTCAGGCAGACCCCCCCAGTGTGTGTGCGTCGTCGCACCTGTCCGTCATTCTGCGCGTGCGCGCAGCAAGGTGATGATGCCGGCAGCTCCCTCTGCCCTCACCCAAGATGGCGGCGGAACAATCGGACCGCTTCTGCGCATACGTGCGCGTGTCAGCGGCGCGATGGTGGCGGCGATTTTAAAAATGCAGCACACTCTGCAATAGGGCTACAGGCTGCTGCTCTGCAGAGATTACATTTAAACACCAGGTAGGTTTTTTTTCTCCTGCCTCTCTCCCTAATTCTCTGGCTCCTTTTTCCTATACTGCACCTTTGTTTTTGCCCTATTTTAGTAAGTATTGTTTCATCTTCTCCAGACTGTCCTCAAGACTGTATGCTCTGCACCCTTCATGGAGACCACTGCCCGTGCAGACCACCATCAGCAAACTAGGTAAGAGGCTGTCCGAAAAAGGTAAGTAGAGAAGAGACAAAAAAGAGAGCCTGACCACTAACGCTGCGTTCTTTGGCAGCCCTACCAGGTCAAGAGACGCAAGTTCGTGGCATTGAGGGAGATCAAGTCATGCGTCCAGTGGCAGAAGGTCACGCAGAAGTCTCTTAAGATCACCCTACCGCTATCATCGCTCAAGACGTAGCCGCTCGCGTCATAGCCGCTCCCGTCATAGTCGGTCTCACCGCAGACGATCACTATCATCTCACCATGATCGTAACTACCATACCCGTCCCGCAGAAAACACTTGCTGGGTAATGCGGGGCTCCAGCATTGCCAGGAAAATTGGCTTGCCGTTCTTGCTTCAACTAAACAACCAAGGAGAAGGAGCCAGACGTCAGAGTAGCGACAGAGTCGCCACAAGAGTCAATTTTGGGAACTACGGCTCCGCCGGTGAACGATCCTACCGCAAGCACTTCACCAGTACCCTGTCACTACACACAGGATTCTGAAACTCTCTCTAAAAAACGAAGAACGCGAGGCGGCGTCAGGATTCCACTTCTGCTTAGTCTAATCGTTCGTTCGCTTAAGATTCTGAAGTATTTTCTAAAGCTGAAGAGGGATCCTGAATCGTTTCCCTTCACAGAGGAACTGGAGGACCTCATAAAAGATGAGCGTGAGAGATCAAACAAACGACATAGTCTTACCAACAAGCCCACAGTGGATTCATCTTTAATGCGACTTGCCAGACACGTTACCCTGCCGATCGAAGACGCAGTTACCTTCCGGGACATACTTGATCGCAAAATCGATCTTGAATTAAAAAAGGCTTACTCCACGGCAGGAGGCGCTTGTAGACCATCTATCACCACCGCCGCAGTAGCCAAAGCCATCTCTGCATGGGCAGCTAACATTGAGAAATCCCTCCTAGATGGTACTGACCAGGAGAAAATAATTTCCTCCCTACAGGTGATTAAAATGGCAGGCGACTTCATGGCCGGAGCATCAGTTGACATCATTAGATACTCAGCAAGGGCTAGGCTAGCCTCAGTTATGGCCAGAAAGGCTTTATGGCTGAAGCCCCGGATAGCTGATGCGGCATCAAAATCAAATTGGTGCAAAATACCATATGACGGCTCAAACTTATTTGGCGCAAAACTGGATTCAGCCATCTCCAAAGTCATGGGAGGAAAATCGGGGCTAATACCCTCTGATAGGAAACCTAGAACCCAGAAAGGTCCTGCTTATAGGTGCAATCTTCCCAACAAATACAGGGATGCTAGGTCCTATCGTCCCGGCAGGGAGTTCAGGAGGGACTGGAAAAATTCTCGACCCTCGAAGGTTCAGGAGATCAAGGCCATCACGGCTGGGGACCAGCAGAAATCTTTTTGAGGAGTCGCCCGCCCACCCAGCTCAGGTGGGCGCCAGGCTTAAGAACTTCGCTCAAATATGGTCAAGCCACATATCAGATCCATGGACATTATCCACTATCAAGATTGGACACAAATGGAAATTCATGGGCACATTTCTGGAGAATATATTCCAGCCTACCAGGATACCGTCTTCCCCAGACAGAAGGCTACTTCTGCAATATATAACAGAATTATTACAAAAGGGCCAATTGTAAAAGTACCGCTACACCAAAGAGGGAGGGGGTTCTATTCCCCTTTTATTTTGAAAGAAGTGTGAAAGAAGACGGGGGACTTACGCCCAGTCCTGGACCTAAAGACGCTCAACAAGAGGATCAAAATAGAAGCCTTCAAAATGGAAAGCCTTCAGTCCATTCTATTGGCGGGAACCTGGGAGACTGGATGCTATGGGTGGATTTATCGGATGCGTACCTTCACGTCCCAATCCATCCCGCCTTCCAAAAGTTTCTTTGGTTCTCAATCAGTCGGTGTCATTTCCAATTCCGGTGCTTTCCATTTGGCATCTTCTTAGCACCCAGGACATTCACCAAAGTTCTCCTACCCCTGATCGCACTTCTCAGGGAAAAGGGGTTGCGAGTCTATCCATTATTTGGACGACATACTGTATTACTCCTGGCAGAGAATCAGGAAACCTTAACTCATCACCGGAAGTTATTGCTCACGACCCTGCAAGACTTCGGGTGGCTAGTCAACTGAAAAAAAAGAGCAGTCTCAAGCCCACGCAAGTCATGGTGTTTCTAAGAGCAGAGTTGAATACCAGGCTAAACCGTGTACAACTCACTCGGGAGAAGTTGAAACCCTTAGTTCAGAAGATGCAGAACCTGTTATCATCCAGACTCCTACTGGCCAGAGCCTGCCTCAGTATCGTGGAGTCCATGTCTGCGACCATACCCATGGTACAGTGGTCCCAGTGGCACATGCAAGTTCTACAGAATTCCTTTCTCAGACAGTGGGATGGAACATCAATGCTCCAAATCATTCACATTCCCAGCTGGGTAAAACAATCAGTATGGTGGTGGACACACCCATTTAACGTCAGGAAATTCAGACCAATAGTTCCCCCAAGTCCAGAAGTAGTAACATTGGATGCCAGCCAGAGGGGGTGGGGAGCACATTATCGGGACCAAGCAGCCCAAGGCCAGTGGCACTTTCAAGCTCAGGGCATGGTGTCAAATGTATTAGAACTCAGAGCAGCCTTCCAGGCTCTCATGACCTTGCCCCTCTTCTGAGTGTCCTTATCCAAATGGACAGCAAGGTGGCAGTGTTGTACATCCAGAGATAAGAAGGGACCAGGTGTCTCACGCTTCTGGAGGAAGTTCGCCCCATATTGGAATGGGCCCAAGTGCACCTGTCAGACCTCAGGGCAGTGTATGTCCCGGCAGCACAAAATTTGTTGGCAGACTACCTAACCCAAGAAACACTGTCAAACAACGAATGGTCCCTAAACCACCACACATTCTCCCTTCTTACAAAGAATTGGGGAGTACCAGAGGTCGACCTAGCAGCTACGCCAACAAACCCAAAATGTCAGAGGTTCCTGTCCACCCATGGAACTTCAAGCTGGGGTACATTTTCCCTCCAACTCCTCTGATTGCGAGATTCCTGTCCCGGATTCGGAAGTCCTCAGCCACGGTAATTGGCCATTCTGGCCGAGGAGGCCATGGTTTACGACCCTTTTTACAACTCAGTATGCAACCTCCAATTCAGCTACCAGTAACCAGAGATCTCCTATATCAAGGGCAATTCTTCAATCCAGCCCCAGAGAAGCTGCATCTGACAGCATGGACGTTGAAAGGATTAGGTTAAGGCAGGGGTGTCAAACTGGCGGCCCTCCAGCTGTTGCAAAACTACAAGTCCCATGAGGCATTGCAAGGCTAACAGTTACAAGCATGACTCCCACAGGCAGAGGCATGATGGGACTTGTAGTTTCGGAACAGCAGGAGGGCCGCCAGTTTGACACCCCTGGGTTAAGGGAACAAGGATGCTCCCAGGAAGTAATATCGACCCTAATGCAAGCTAGAAAAAGCTCCACTAATACCACCTACACTAAAATCTGGGAGAGATTTGTGTCAATGTCACAACAAAAAGATTGGAATCCCATCTCACCAGAACCATCTCAAATTCTTGAATTTCTTCAATCAGGGCATAACAAAGGCTTAAGCTTTGGTACCCTGAAGGTGCAAGTATTCGCTCTTTCTGCCAAGACGGTTACTAGATGGGCTCTTCACCCTCTGGTCACTCAATTTCTGAAGGCCTGCATGAAGATCAGACCACCTAGGAAGACAGCCTTTCCAACATGGGACGTCTCAATAGTACTCGAGGCCTTGTCCAATCCCCCCTTTTTTCCGTTTAACTTAGATTCACTGTGGAACCTAACTCTAAAGCATGCTTTACTTATTGCTATCACTTCAGCTAAAAGGGTGTCGGAGATTTAAGCACTTATGGCTACGGAACCCTATTTAGTGTTCTTCCCTGACAGAGTGGTACTGAAACCTTCAGACCGATTTAGACCAAAGGTAGCTTCCTCCTTTCATTATAACCAGGACATCGTCCTTCCGTCTTTCACTAATGAGAGGGGCGAGCCCCATGTCTTGGATGTCAAGTCAACCATCTCCAGTTACCTCACAGCTACATCTCACCTGAGGAAGACGGATTCTCTCTTGATTATTCCATACGGGAGCAGACAAGGCCAAGCAGCTACCTCTCGTACCTCTTGGTTAGTTAAAGCTATCAAAGAGGCCTATTCCATCCAGCAATTTACAGCTCCTGAGGGCATGAGGGCTCACTCGACAAGGGCAGTGGCCACTTCATGGGCAGCATATTGCGGGATTTCGCTGGAGACCATATGCAGAGCAGCAACTTGGCCTTCCCTACACACATTCATTTCTCACTACAGAGTGGATTCTGCTCACTTGGCTACTGCAGACTGCGGCAGATCTTTTTTTTTTTTACCACCTCAGCCTTGACCAAGCTCAAGAGACCCACTCATGGAATGGAACTTTCTCTCATCTCCATTTCGGTTTGCATCATTTGTGGTATATCTTATAGCCCTTTGCTTTTTTTTTATTTTATTTTTCAAAAGGGGAAAAACCGTACCGACTAAGCGTGGGGTTCCCCCACTGAATAGAAAAAATTTACACCCCCCTACCCTCCCTTGCCCCTCCCCCCCCTCGTGGCTCCCCGGGTCCTGCTCTTATCCTGTAGTGGTAGTCAACCAATGTTTACTTTAAGCTCCTTTCCTGGTGTGTATTCATGTAGGTAATCTCGTATTTAAAATTAGACTTTACTCCGCTGGGTGCATCCCCTCCTTTCCACCCTCCTTGCTTATGGGGGCCTCAATTTTTCCAAATAGCTCCATGATTTTTTAAACTCTCTCCACTTTTGCCATTTAACAGCATGCTCTCCCGTTGTTTCAAAGAGGATCTCTTTGAGCGCCTCCATTTTGTGTGTTTCCTCGACTGCATTGATCCAATCCCAAACCATAGGACTTTCCACTTCCTTCCACTTTCGTGGGATGAGTCTTTTTGCCGCGTTTAAAAGGTGGGGTACTAGAGATTTCTTATATTTCTTTCGACCCTCCTGGCCACAGTGGAAGAGGACCACCCAAGGGTCTTTCTTAATCCCCTTGCCCGTTATTTCTTTAATTAGACATATTATAGTGTCAGGCGCCGTACACACGGCCGAGGTTCTCGCTGAAAACCAGCGAGAACCTCGCTGGAATGCACATTCCAGCGAGGACCTCGGCCGTGTGTACGGTCTCGGCGAGCTTCCCGTCGGGAAGCCCGTCGAGCCGAAATAGAGAGCACGCTCTCTATTTCCTCGACGGCCCGCCTGGAAGAATGGCTGGTTGCCATTCCCGACGGGCGGGTCGCCGAATTCGACGGCCGGGAGAGAACCTCGACGGGCGGAACGATGTGTTCTGCCCGTCGAGGTTCTCTGCCGTGTGTACGGCGCCTCACAAAATTTTTGTATAATCGGGCAGGTCCACCACAGATGAGCCATCGTTCCTTTATCTGGGCAGCCCCGCCAACAGTTGGCAGACTGTCCCTCTTTGTATTTACTGGCTTTATCAGGTGTGATGTACCAGCCCGAAACACATTTGAAGTTTGTCTCAGCGGTTCGGGCATCTATTGCCGAAGAATGCGTCCAGTACATAATTTTTTGTGGCGTATGTTCTCCTCTTAATATTCCTAGATCCCTTTCCCATTTTCCTATAAATGGGGCTTCCTCTCGTGCTCCTATTTTAATTAAAATCTTGTATAACTTGGTGATAGTGCCTTTTGAATTATTATTTTTACAAACTTTCTCCAAAGGTGTAATTTCTCCATGTGTCCGTAGTGGTGTGGGGAGGTGCCGAACAAATTGAGACAACTGAAAGTAGTGCCACCTATCAAGATTCCAGCAGTCACATTTACTCTTTAACTCTTCATAGGTATTTATTTCCCCCTCCTTTATTATATCCCCTAAGAGAACATCAGCCTTCCTAATCCAATTTCCCCCTATTTTTGTTACCCCTGGTGCAAAAAACGGATTTTCTTTTAATTTCATAAGTGGTGAGTTGAATTTTGTGTCTAACAGTGACTGAACCCTATCCCACATTTTTAAGGTGTCCCGAGTCATTTCGAATATATTGTGCTCTAGTGCCCTATATTTAGGGGGGATCCAGAGAATATTACCCAGATGTAGGTGGGTTTGCCCTTTTTCGATTTGCACCCATCTTTTACTTTTCCTGTCCCTGAACCATTCCACCGCCCGCGAGAGTACTGCTGCCTTGTAATAACTTCTGATGTCGGGCACTGCTAAGCCCCCATTTTGCTTTGTTTGTTTTAGGATGGAAAGGGATAACCTGTGCTTTTTTTTTTTCCATATATAGTTCATAAGTAAAGAATTAAGGATCCTCAAAAATTGCTGTGGGACTGCTATTGGTAGTAATAAAAATTTGTACATAATTTTAGGGATCACCGTCATTTTTAACAAATTTATACGCCCTACCCATGATATTGGTTTATTAATTGTTTTCTTTAATTCAGTTTTAATATCATTCAACAGCGGTACATAGTTGATTTTATAGATCTTCTGGGCATTATTTGCTAATTTGATCCCGAGATACTTTAATTCCCTACTCCATGGGAAAGAGCAAATCCCTTTTACTTGTCCTACTTCTGACTTATTTAAATTAATATTTAATATCTCAGATTTAGTTATGTTGATTTTGAAATTGGAGATGTCTCCGTACTGTTGCAGTACCCACATCAGCTTAGGAATTGAGACTACAGGATTAGTCAGAAAAAACAGGATATCATCGGCAAAGGCTGCCAACTTGTGTTCTTCCTTGTCTACTCTTATACCCCTTATATCGGTTTCCTTTCGGATAGTTTCCAAAAGGGGTTCTATCGACAAAATAAAGAGCAGGGGGGACAGGGGACATCCCTGTCTCGTCCCATTCTTCATTACATAGGGCTCCGACAATATTCCATTAACTTTAATTTTAGCAGAGGGGGATTGATAGAGTGTGTTTATCCAACTGGCCAATCTAGCCCCTATACCCATTTCTTCCAGGGTCTGCATCATGAGACCCCAGTCTACCCTATCAAATGCTTTTTCAGCATCTACTGATAGGAAAATACCCGGGGTCTCATCCTGTCTTATCTTTTGGAGCAACAGAAGTGCTCGGATACTATTGTCCTTTCCCTCTCTATTAGGGACAAACCCCACCTGATCCGGTTGAACTAGGAGATGTATCACTCCCTTAATACGATCCGCTAAGATTTTCGCGAACAGCTTAATGTCCGTATTTAGGAGGGATATCGGTCTATATGCTGAACATAGTGCACTATCCTTGCCCTCTTTTAGGATAGTGACCACTGAGGCGGCAAGCGCTTCTCTACTTGTCTCGAACTCTGCTCCCAGGCCGTTGAAGTAGTTACATAATTTCGGTATGAGAATATCGCTGAATCTCTTATAGTAAAAAGGTGAGAACCCATCGGGGCCTGGGCTTTTTCCCCCTGCAGTGTTATCAATAGCTTTTTTTATTTCGGTTATGGGCTGATCCAATTGTGCTCTTTCTAATTCATTAATTTTGGGTAACCCTGCTTTCTCTAGGAACTCATGTATTTTGGCTTCCTTTTCTCCCGCCTGCCACCTGGACTGGTCAATCGTATACAGTTCCTGGTAATAGTTTTTAAAAGTTTCTGCAATTTCTACCGTTGAATAGACCATATCTCCGTTTTTATTCCTGATTTTTTCGATGTAGTTCCTAGTCTTCTTTTTGTGAGACATTTTGGCTAAGCTTCTGCTGGGCTTATTGCCCCACAGATATCTCTCTCTAGTAATATTCAGGAGAGAGTTATTTGCCTCTTGTTCCATCACCTCCTTGAGATCCTCCCTTTTTAAGGTCAGCTTGTGGAAAGTCTCTTTTAATCTACCCTCCTTATGTTCACTCTCCAATATCTTTATTTCCTTGGCTAAGGTATCTCGCTTCCTATTATTTTCCTTTTTTTTCCTTGCCCCTTCGGATATTAGGATCCCTCTCATGTACGCCTTGTGCGATTCCCAAAGCGTAGCACTTGAGATGCCTTCCGTATCATTTAGCAAAAAAAATTTTTTTAGTTCTTCTTCTACCCTTCTGGCCCCTGACTCGTCGTGGATCAGGTTATTATTTAAGTGCCAGACCCTTTGATGGTAATTTTGAGTCTGGGATTTTATTTTCATCGTAACTGGGGCATGGTCCGACAGAGTCATGATTCCGATGTCCGTCTCGGTAACCCACTCCATCAAACTATGATCGATCAGTATGTAGTCTATCCTTGTATACGTTCCATGTGGGGGAGAGAAAAACGTGTAATTACGCGTCTGAGGGTGTAAAGCCCTCCACACATCAACAAGTTGGGACTCATGTAACTTTAGTTTTATTTTTTGCGTTTTACCGTTCTTTGTCTCCCGCTCATGGGCCGTGCTATCAATCCTGGGGTTCATAACGAAATTTAAATCTCCCATCAAGACTACATACCCCTCCGCGAAGCTATACAGTTTACCCAGAATCCGACTTAGATATTGTGTTGGGCAGACATTGGGGGCGTATATATTTGCCAAAGTGAAATTAATTCCCCTTAACCGCCCTTTCAAAAATAGAAACCGCCCCTCAGGGTCTGTCAATCTTGCCTCCAGAGTGAATTCTGCTCCTCTTGCGAACCCAGTAGCCACCCCTCTGGCCCGACTAGAGATAGAGTCCCCATAGTACCAAGTTGGGTATGCATTTGTATAAAACCTAACATTTGAATCCAATGTCAAATGTGTTTCTTGGATAAAGACAATATCCGCCCTATATTGTTTTATTTCTTCCAGGATCTTAACCCTTTTACTAGCGGCATTCATACCCTTAACATTATAAGATAGAAATGTTATCTCTGCCATGTCCTCATCTGGCTACCTCCTATCTGTCCTAATACTGCATAGTCCCGAGGAGCCACGATCCCCACCCTCCCCCCTTTGACCCCCCTATAGGCCAAAGCCCCACCTCCCCCCTCCCTCCCCTTCCCATCCCCCAGCCCCCCCACCCCCCCTTTACCCCCCCCTATAGGCCAATTCTCTGCCTCTTAACCAAGGGGCTTTGGACACCCCATTGCCTCACTTGGTTCCCAAGTATGTGAGGTGTTGCTTCCCCACGCCCCTGCCTCTCCAGTGTCGCCCGGATGTTGTACTTGGGTGCACTGATCTACCGGGAGAGGCGATGGCTAAACTGACCCTGGAAACCCCACCACACCCTCCCCCCGCCCCCCACACCCCTCCTCCCTGGTCTCCCTTATTCCACCCACCCAGACAAATCTGGCATCTGTAACTCAAATTTTCGTCAAAAGCCCGCCAAGTCCTCGGGAAATGTCAATTTCGCGGACACCCCTTCTCTTTGACCTATTAGGCATGCCGGGAACCCCCACTGGTAATTTACACCCTGCTGTCGCATCTGCTCTAGTAACGGTTTTAGGAGTCTCCTCCGAGCGAGGGTTTCCCTTGCAAGATCAGGAAATATCTGAATCTCCACTCCCCCATAGCTCAGGGGGGGATTTCTTCTTAGTTTTAGCCATATTTCGGCCTTATCCTCGTAATAACAAAACCTGACAATTATGTCACTGGGCCTTTCGTTCTCATGCTCATTTCTCCTGCCTAATCGGTGTATCCTCTTAATTTTTAGGGGTTCCTCGTCTCCCGTGCCTAAGAGGGGAAGGAACAGGCTATTCGCGATTTGTCTCAGGTCTTCGCCTCGCTCTTCTTTAATGGCTCTTAATCTCAAATTCTGCCTTCTATTACGATTTTCTTGATCTTCGAGTCTATACTGTAGTAGCCGCTGGTCCTGCTTCATGCTTAAAAGTTGGTCTTTTATTTGGGTCATTTCATGGTCGTGTTGTTCGATTTTTGTTTCTACCTCCTCCACCCGGGATAGGATATTGTTTATGTCAGTTCTTAAGCCTTGTATCTCTTCTTTAATCTCCATCCCCAGTTTCTGTAACATCCCTTCCATTTCTGTCTTCGTGGGGATATGGGCTACCCCTCCAGGCTCCTCTAGTAGACTTCCTTCTTGGACATCTTCCCATATCGTATCCGTGGTTGTTTGCCCTGTCCTGCCCCCTCCTTTTTTTGTGGTCCCCGCTTTTTCGACTTTTTTCGCAGTGACAGGGCTTTTGGGGTTCCTCTCCGGAGTCATATATTGCCTAATGGTACTAGTTGTGGGGTTCTCCTTCGGAATTTTCGGGCGGAGCCCCTAGTAATCTTACTCATGTTGTATTTTCTTTTTTTAGGTCTAATGCGTTTCCCCAGTTTAACAAATGCAGAGCTTATTTATATTTTTAAACTGCGCTGTTTAACCCAGACACTTTTGATTAGCCTCTGTCCCACACCACAGATCTACGCTTTACAACTATAAAGCTTATGGAAGGCGTTATACGAACCTCGAGGACCCCCCCAGCTGCCCAGGCCCACAGAGACCAGAAATGTATGCCCAAATCTGCGGGAGCGGAGGCCATACAGCTATACCCCCAAAAGTGAGCACTCAGGATATTGTGGACGTAGTACTCTGCATATGAGTTATAGTCCTCCGTGGGTCTTCAACGGGGTCCCTTGTTTATGCGGGTGACCAGAAAGAAATATCTCCAGCCGCAGGTCAAGGGAGATGGCTGTACCCCTGGAAACCCCGCCCACGTAGTGCCCGGCCTTCAACCCCCTCGTTAAGGACAAATTGACGAGTCTAGAATTTCCCGTCACGGCTCCCCAAAGTGCACCACACTTTGCCGCCCGATCTGGCCAAACTCTTAATACCGGGAAGTTTAATACCGGGTAGTTTGATACTGGGAAATTGCCCTGGGCCCCTCTAGCCCTGATCCTTAATACCACGTCCAAACACAGGTTCCGATTCCTCACAGTCTTATGTTATGTTAATTGAGCCTACCCTGTATAGGTCTCCCGAGCATCCAGCGCAATTGTCCACTTAAAACATTGTTATCACAGCTAAGGGTCTCATTTACACAACCGAACCTGATTTGATATGCGGCCAGGAAGAATGGTGGGGAGGTTTTCAGAGGCGTTTTACTTTATAGCATACATACATATGGCAAGTTCTTACCAGTACCTCCATCTGTCTTCAGCCCGGTATAGGATGCAAACTGGGCTTTACTATTCCATCCAGCAGCAAGCAGATAAATAAATATTACCTTGACGGGGGGGAGAGTAGAGACCAACCTTGGTGCCAGCAGCTCCTGTAGAACACATGCCTTAAGAGCCGTTGATTCGACCCTCCAGCGGGACCCGCTCCGGATTCATGCACCCTGGGATCTGACTGTGCATCCCTCGACTGTATTGTACCGGCGGTGTGGGAGAGGAAGGAAGGGAGCGCGAGCCGGGAGACTACATGTGGCGGTGGGGGAGGGGGCGCATAAGAGATGTTCTCCCTAGCGGCATAGGGAGCTCACCCGTTCCGTGCAGCACCGTGCCTCGTACGCCGTGACACTGCCTCATCCGCCGCAGCGCCCTCCGATCGCGATCGAGAGCGGCGTCCTCCTCCCCCGTCTCCAAGCCAGCAGCCTCGCGTGGACAGCTCCTCCCTCAACGTGTGCACGCCTCACGTGCTACACGTCCGCATCGCAGCGGCGTGAGACTGCGGCAGATCTAATGTTAGAGCCAATTCCTCAGCGGTGTAAAGAATAAATATTACTGTTTTCTTGCACCCTCCCGACTGGCGAGTTATTTCCCAGTGTGTGCTGCCATGAATGCATCAGGAGTTAAGCCCTATATGAAGCTGGAGATAACGTTTTTCGGCCTTGTAGTTGAGTCAGAACAGTAGAAAAAAAAAGAAAATTGTATACTCACCTTTCCGTAATTTTCCTTTCGTGAAGCATCTTCATGGCAGCACACACTGGGTTGTGACTCTGCCCCCACAACCTGACAGGATTGGTTAGCTATAAATTTGAAGGGGAGACGCCCAGCACCATTCTCTGTATATATCATCATTAAACAGTAGGGTGGGCATCTGTGTGCTGCCATGAAGATGCGTCGGGAAAGGAAAATTACGGAAAGGTGAGTATACAATTTTACGTTTTTTCTACTGCTCTAACTCAACTACAAGGCCGAAAAACGTTATGTCCAGCTTCATATAGGGCTTACACGACCTGGTGTTCTATTAATGCCTTGCATCAATTCAGACAGCTTAACTTAATAAATAAACTCACTGTAAAGCCCATACACACGTCAGACTTTTTGCCAACAAACTTCAAAACGAGCACGTTTTCAAAATAGTCCAACCGTGTGTACCCTCCATCGGACAAACTTTTTCGGGTTTCATCGGACAAAACCTTTGGTCTGCAAATGGATAAACTTTACCTCAACAAGAGTCCGATGGTGCCTAGTCCGACCGTGTGTAAAGCAAGCAATCAGACTTTTGTACAAAGTACAAACGCGCATGCTCAGTAGCAAAAAAACTGCCGGAAGCGTTCTGTCTGGTAAAACTAGCGTTCGTATTTAAAAGAGCACATTCGTGACGCGGCAAGTTCTGAAATCAAAAAAAGCAGCGCACATTCTCCTTCTTTATAATGTGATAATACTAAAAGCTGCTTTGCTGGTGATACTGACAGAGTAAAAACAATGGGCCAGATTCAGGTAGATGGGAGCATCTTTGCTCCAGAGTAACGCTTCTCATTTACGTTACTCTGCCGAAATTTTAGGAGCAAGTGCTGTCATTCATGAAGCACTTGCTCCTAAAGTTGCGGCAGCGTATCGCAAATGAGCCGGCGGAATTCAAATTGGGCGGGTACGGGGCGTGTAGTATTTAAACTAAGCGCGATCCCGCGGCGAACGTACTGCGCATGCGTCGAGTGTCAAAGCATCCCCGTGCGCATGCTCCAAATTCTGTGAATGAACGTCAATGACGTCACATTCCCATTCATGAACTTTTTACGCAAGCGACGCCATTTTTTTTTTTCGACGCGATGACGACGCCTATACCTAACATAGGATACTCCACTAGGGGGCTGCTTTATCTATGTGCCGCGTATCGCTTCCGGAAACGTCGTAACGTCACTGCGTCGCGCCCGAATTCGCTCGTGAATTGCCGATTTCCGCTCATTAACATATTTTTGGAGCGTAAATCGGCGGGAACTCTCCCGGCGCCATTTTTAAGTTGAAGTAACGATGCGATGGCGAAATTCATTTACGCTGCTCGCATCGGAACTTCAACCCGGCGTTTCTTGTTTTCTGGTTACAGAAAACAAAAACGCCGGCTTAAAGTGACAGTTAGGAAGGGGAGGGGAATATATAGAACTACAGTGAGGGAGTTTAGCTAGACATTAGGGAACAGAGCTTAAAGACACATAGCAATAATAAATTACATAGTGAAAACAGGGAAAAAAATAACCTGCAAAAGAAAGGCATAATGAGCTAGTATGCATAGCATACTGTACTAGCTCATTATGTGGCACTTAGCTGAGTTCAAAGTCCCCAAAGTCCTCCTCGTTACCCTTCGTCATCGTCACCATGTCTCCTCGCATCTTCTTCCTGTTATCGCCGCTCCGGCGATGTGATTGGCCGGAGCGGCGATAAAGTCTCTCCCGCACATGCACGCAAGACCAGCAGGTCACCGTGCAAGAGCAAAATCACGACATTAACCCTGATAATGCCATTGACAAAAACTGCACTTTCAGTGCGCCTGCGCCGTTGTCTACAGCACACATGCGCCATAGACATTGGCGCCTGTCATTTCTGCAAATATCTCCTAAACCTCAAATCATCAGCAGCACAGACAACCTCCCGGAACCCAATGCCCCCCTGAACCTTCCTGGAGGGGCTCACCAACTCCCCAATGCGAAAGGCTCCGAAAACCAACAGTTGCTCCAAAATGCCACCCAAAATCTCAAATGTAACCGGTCTCCTAGTGTCCCGGCAAACCAACGCTTTCCTATATCCCTTCATAGCCTGACGGACCCAAAAATCTTTAGTGAAATCCATTCTGACCTTGCAACTTAAACAAAAATGCCAAACCCGACAAAGTGGTATTAACCCTTGTTACTGATACCCCACTCTCGAGTAACTCGGCAAGATAACATAACAAAAGCCCCCGCACTTGATTGCCCACAGGCTCCTCCCCCAACTCCTGAACAAAAACCAGCCATGCTTGCCATACCTTTTTGTAAGACGACCAAGTGCCTAAACTCAAAGACCTCTGTATCCAACCCTCTAAGAGGCGAACGCTACCTCCCACAACCATTCGGGGCACGATACTCCCTGTTGCTCCGCCATCGGTGCCAGCTCCCGAAACCTGTCCCACTGGAAGCGAGACAAAGCATCAGCAACCACATTCTCGACCCCCGGAATATGTACCGCATACAGAAAAATATTGAGTTGTAAACATCACAGAACCAAGTGCTGCAGAAGCCTTATGACCGGTGGAGAGGATGCAGAAAACATATTTATGACCATGTTGTCCCCATGGTAACGCACTTTCAGATCCCTAAAAGACGAACCCCACAGTTCCACCGCCAGGACCACCGTAAACAGTTCTAGCAAGACCAAATTCCTCGTGAAACCAGCCTCCACCCACGAGCTAGGCCACGGACCCGCACACCAATGTCCCTGGAAAAAGGCCCAAAAACCAAAAGACCCTGCCGCATCCGTAAACAACTCGAGGTCAAAGTTGCTCACCGGGCCCGACATCCACAGAGCCCGACCATTGAAGGATTCCAGAAAAGAATGCCACACCTCCAAATCCCTCCTGTGCTCTTTAGTTAAACTAACAAAATGCCTCGGCGACGTAACTCCAGCCATGCTAGCTGCAAGCCTGCGACTGAAGATCCGCCCCATTGGCAAAATGCGACATGCAAAATTGAGCTTGCCCAACCATGACTGCAATATTCGCAGCTGGACCTTGCGCAAACCCCTAAGCTCCGACACCCCCTTCTTCAAATCCAAAAGCTTATCTTCCGGCAGCCTGCACTCCATAGCCTCGGAGTCCAGTACAATGCCCAAAAACTTGATGACAGAACTGTTAGACATAAGCTTTTGGAGCTAAACAAATTACAGGCAGACAGTCTGTAGGTCGTGGAAACAGGAACTGAAATTTATTATTACTTCTTGTACATAGACAAAACATGAACTAGCAAACGTAACACTGCCATCTAGTGATCTCATAATGTAATAGGCACACAGCAATGACATTTAGTAGATGTTGCTCATATAATACAAACCTTGTATGCTAACACCCCCACTCAACAACTACTATCTATGTCAATCCCATTTTTGATCTAAGATCAACAAATCTGTTTCTAGCTAGTGGTTTTGTCAAAACATCAGCAATCATTTTTTCCGTTTCACAATACACAAGTTCAATCACTTTCTGATCAACTAAGTCATGAATGTAATGATGTCTGACATCGATGTGCTTGGTTCTTCCATTAATCTTCTCACTTGTTGCAAGCTTAATGCAACCCTGATTATCCTCAAATAAGACAGTAGGTTCTGATGTTGCTTCTCCAAGATCCTTGAGTAATTGTTGTAACCACACAACTTCTTGACTGGCATAAGCTGCAGATATGTATTCAGCTTCTGTAGAGGACAATGCCACTGACATCTGTTTCTTGCTGGACCATGATATAGGACTGTCTCCCAATTTTAATAAGTAACCACTTGTGGATTTGCGTGTGCTGTGATCACCTGCCCAATCGGAGTCCACATATCCCACGAGGTTTAAATCACCACTTGCTGACAGTTTCAAATTTAAGTCTTTTGTCTGTTTCAGATATCTCATAACTCTTTTGATCGCATTCCAATCTCTTAGACGTGGTTTATCAACTCGCCTGCAAAGAAGAGACATGCTGGCTGCAATGTCTGGACGTGTAGTGGTTGCAATGTAGAGAAGTGCCCCCACTGCTTGTCTGTATTCATTGGATGTGAGAAGATCATCTTCTCCTTCTAACTTTGGATAGGCTGTATCCATAGGTGTGCTTGCTCCTTTCGCCTCTGTCATGTTGAATTGCTGAAGAATAGATTCAATTTTTGCGCTCTGATTCAACAGGAAACTTCCATCTTTCTCACGCTGGATGTCAATTCCAAGATAATATGTCACTTCACCTAGGTCTTTAGTTTCAAAGTGCTTGTTGAGTACTCCTGTTAATTTTGCAATTTCATTGTTATTTTTGTGAGCAATGATCAGGTCATCAACATAAATTAGCAGATACATCCACTCAGTGTCTACTTGTTTAGCGTATAGGCACGGATCAGCTTTGCTTCTTGTAAATCCTTCATTTAGTAGAACTTGATTAATCTTCAGGTTCCATGCTCGAGCTGATTGTTTAAGGCCATAAAGAGATTTATTCAACTTGCAGACAAGATGCTCTTGTCCCTTTTTCAAATATTAATTTAATATCGTGATGTTTCACAATCATTGTACGCATGGCAGCCACTGTCATTAGTGTTCTGAAAGTACTTTGTTTAGCAACTGGAGCAAAAGTAGCATCATAGTCCTCACCGAACTTCTGTGAGTAACCTTTAGCAACCAGCCTTGATTTGTACCGACAGACTTTCCCTTCAGAGTTACATTTGGTTTTAAAAACCCATTTACATCCTATGGCATGTTTACCTTGAGGTAGCTCTGAAAGTGTCCATGTCTGGAGATCTTCGAGTGATGTCATTTCTTCATCAGCGGCTTTGTTCCATACTTGTTTCTCATGCATTGGCAGTTTCTCCATCTCTTTCCATGAACCTGGTTCAGTTTGAACAGCTCTTGCAGCTATGTAAGATAAACGTTCAGCTGGAACACCTTTATTGATTCTGGTTGATTTTCTGACTGAAGGTATTTCTGGTTCAGATTCAGGTTTTGATTCTTCTGCAGTAATTTCTATTTCTGTATCACTTTCCTTATTTTCTTGAGTGACTGATGTTGATTCTTTCTCAGTTTGAATAGTTTGTGTCTGTTGTTCAAACTTTGAGCACATTGGGCCAGATTCAGGAACAGTTACGCTGGCGGATCGAGTGATCCGCCAGCCTAACTGTGACTTTGAGCCGGCGTTTCTGTTTTCTGTAACCAGAAAACAAGAAACGCCGGGGTTGAAGTTCCGATGCGAGCAGCGTAACTGAGTTTCGCCATCGCATCGTTACTTCAACTTAAAAATGGCGCCGGGGGCGTTCCCGCCGATTTACGCTCAAAAAATATGTTAATGAGCGGAAATCGGCAATTCACGATCGAAATCCGGCGCGACGCAATGACGATACGACGTTTCCGGACGGGATACGCGGCGCATAGATATACCTACATGGGGTTGGAGTATCCTATGTTAGGTATAGGCGTCGTCATCGCGTCGGGAAAAAAAAAAAAAAACGTCGCTTGCGTAAAACGGTCATGAATGGGAATGTGACGTCATTGACGTTCATTCACAGATTTTGGAGCATGCGCACGGGGATGTTTTGACACTCGACGCATGCGCAGTACGTTGGCGGCGGGATCGCGCGTAGTTAGCATACTACACGCCCCGTACCCGCTAAATTTGAATTCCGCCGGCTCATTTGTGATGCGCTGCCGCAACTTTAGGAGCAAGTGCTTTGTGAATGACAGCACTTGCTCCTAAAATTTCGGCAGCGCAACGCAAATGAGAAGCGTTACTCCAGAGCAAAGATGCTCTGGACTACCTGAATCTGGCCCATAGAAGTTTCATCAAGAATCACACTTCTGCTGACTGTTACCTTGTTCGTGTCTTGATGTAAAATCCTGTATCCTTTGAGATTCACTGTACCCCACAAGTACACCTTCTTTTGCACATGCATCCCATTTTGTGCGTTTTTCTTTTGGAATGTGTACATAGGCTTTACTTCCAAAAATTCTGATGTGTCTTGAATCTGGTTTCCTTTTGTTCCATAGTTCATATGGAGTTTTTGTTGTTGCTTTTCCCGGCAAACGATTTTGAAGATAACATGCAGTTGTGATAGCTTCTCCTCAGAATGTAGTTGGCATATCAGCATCAAATAGCATGCTCCTCCCACTTTCACACAGTGTGCGGTTCATTCTCTCTGCAACTCCATTTTGCTCCGGGTTATATGGAACTGTTGTCTGGAACATAATTCCATGCTTACTGAGAATGGCTTGTGTTTTACCACTTATTCTGAGCCATTGTCTGTTCGTTGTACTCTGGGCATTCTGCCAAAAATATTGTTTACTTGAGCGAGATATTCTTCTAATTTCTCTGGCACTTCATCCTTATTGTGAAGTAGAAATACTGTGGTATATCTGGAGTATTCATCAATGAAGGTCAGGAAGTACTTTTTCTTTCCTGGAGTCATAGTTTTCATTGGACCACAAAGATCTGAATGTATTAAGTCCAGAGGTTTTTGAACTTTGCTGTTTGTCTGCTTGGGAAAAGGTGTCCTTGCCATTTTTCCTTTAATACAGCTGGTACAAATCATTGTGTGATCACATGGATTAATCTTAATACCACTTGCATAGTTATTCTCAACTATTTTCTTTATTGTATCAGAATTTCTGTGTCCCAATCGTCTGTGCCAAGTTTGGATGCAGTTTGAATGTTTATCCTCTTTGGCTATTTTAACCATTTCACTGCAGTTCAACTGATATAGTTCATCTATGATTTTAGCCTTTGCAAGCAAGCAATCCCCTTTTGTTATAATACAACTGTCACCCTGAAATGTGACTACATTGCCTTGGTTAGTGAGTTTCTTTACTGACAAAAGGTTGCTTTCAAGATCTGGCACATACAGAACATTCCTCATATGGATCTTTTTAGTGATATCTGGAGAGATAGGACAGTATAGAAAGCCATCTCCTATTCCCACTGATTTCATGAGTTGTCCATTAGCTGTAGTTATCCCTTCTGTTTTGCTTTCATCAAGCTGAGCGAAGAAACTTTGGTTATTTGTCATGTGACTTGTAGCGCCTGAGTCCACACACCATGCTTGCACAGTGGTGACACAATTTTTAGATCCGAATGCATATTCCTTTGTTTCTATGACATTCTTAGCTTGTTGGAATGCACTTTGTTTTCGCATTCTAGCTTTCCAGATTCTACAATCTGCTTTTAGATGTCCTGGTTTCTTGCACACAAAGCATTCCCGCTTTTCAAGCTGCACGTTACTGTGTTTATTTTTGTATCTTGTCTTTAAAGCAGTCTCTGAACACACACTCACAGTACTCATGCTTTCAGTTTTGCGCTTGTATTCATCCACAAGCTTGCCTTTAACATATTCCAGTGTCAGATCATCATCTGGACGTGCATCTAGTGCTGTGACAAGTGTCTCATAACTTTCAGGAAGTCCACTTAATAATAGCGCTGCAACATGGAAATCCTTTATCTCTTCTCCAATCCCTCGCAGTCTCTCCACCATCTCTAAGGTCTGTCTTATATAGTCCTGCATGTCCTGGTCTTTCTGTAGCTTAGTCTGATAGAGCTTTCTGATTAAATACAGTTTATTGCTGAGATTAACTCTTTCATGTGCTTTCTGTAACTCTTCCCACATGTCTTTAGCAGTTTGACAGTTACATATATGTATGATTTGATCATCATCTATGCACAGGGAGATTGTGCTTTGCACCTTCTGATCTCTGTCTAACCACTCCTCTGTGGGCTGTGCAGGTCTATGTTCATTTATGCATTTCCACGTACCTTCTCTTATAAGCAGCATTTTCATCTTGAATTTCCAAGATTGGTAGTTCTGATTTGTCAGATTTGCAATGGAAAACTTTGCTGAGGGGATGGCAGCTGCCATTACTGCTGTTTGTCTTTCTGTTGCTGTCTTCTGCACTGAATTGCTCTAGCTCACTGTATCTGGCTATATCCAGGGGTGATCTGTATTATATCCTGGGCTTCTGTAACATGCTCTGGGCCCATAACCTGTTAGACATAAGCTTTTGGAGCTAAACAAATTACAGTCAGACAGTCTGTAGGTCGTGGAAACAGGAACTGAACTTTATTATTACTTCTTGTACATAGACAAAACATGAACTAGCAAACGTAACACTGCCATCTAGTGATCATATAATGTAATAGGCACACAGCAATGACATTTAGTAGATGTTGCTCATATAATACAAACCTTGTATGCTAACAAGAACAAGGCCCCTCAGTTTTTTCAGGGGCCAACGGAATGCCAAACCTCTCAGTGATGTGCTCCAAAGTAGCCAGGAGCACCCCACAAATCCTGGAAGAAGCCGGACCGATGCACAGGAAATCATCCAGGTAGTGAATCACAGAATTCACCCCAGAAACATCACGGACAACTCATTCAACAAATGAACTAAACAGCTCGAAAAAGGCGCAAGAAACCGAGCAACCCATCGGCAAACACTTGTCGACGTAAAACTCACCCTCCCAGCAACACCCCAGCCATCGGAAACTGTCCGGGTGAACCGGGAGCAGCCGAAAAGCCGATTCCACATCCACCTTAGCCATCAAGGCACCCTTACCGAAACGCCGAACCCAGCCGACCGCGGCATCAAAAGACGTATACGTAACCGAACACATGCTTTGATCGATCGAATCATTAACCGACCCGCCCTTAGGATAGGACAGGTGGTGAATGAGGCGAAATTTATTGGGTTCCTTCTTGGGCACGACCCCCAGCGGGGACACGACCAAGTCCGGAAGTGGCGCAGTAGCAAAAGGACCACCCATGCGACCTAAAGCAACCTCCTTACCCAGCTTCTCAGAAACCACCTCCAGGATATTGCAAGGCCAACCTGAGGTTCCGTCCCACCGGAGGGACCACCTCCAAATTGCACGGAATCTTGAAACCCACTGTAAAACCCTCTTCCAAAACCCGGGCAGCCGCCCTATCAGGATACCTACCTAGGAACGGCCGCATCCTTTCCACCCTCACCAGCGTCTTCCCTTTTGTTTCCAGAATCGCCGGTCTTACCCTTGCCTTGCTTAAAACATCTGGAGCCAGGGTGAGCACCCCCGCACCCGGAGCACTCATGCTTGTATCGGCAAGAACTGCCAAACTTGCATGTTCCAGAGTTATATTGCCAACACTACCCTTTCTTGTTCCCGGCCAATTGACCCTGGGCAGCGCGTCCCCCGCCCCCCCCGTGAAAAGACTGATTTGGACCCCGCGGAGATGCCATAAGCCGCATCCACACTGTAATGTCCTTGTGATCCAACCGCAGATCAGGCCGAATGGCCCTGCGCTGCCGAAACTGCTCATCATACCAGAGCCACCCCGTGCCTCAATACACCCTATAGGCTTCTGCAATGGAACCCTGATAGCAAAAAAGCGCAGAGCACCATTCAGGATGCTTCTGCCCAAGTACACTGGCCATGATACCAAATGCTTGCAACCAATTAGCAAACGTCCTAGGAATCAGCCTGTACCTCCGCTTCTCCTCATCCTCTTTCTTGGAATCGTCTGGCTTAACCCTATCCAAATTAAACTGCTCCAGGGGCAACAGCGAGAATATGTCCACGTAATCCCCTTTCCACAACTTTTCCCGAACCTCTGGTTTCAAATGTGACCCCAAAGGTCCCTCATAGCACAGGTACACCTCGCATTTTGCCGCGTCGGCCAGCCTGACAATGTCCTGCCTACCCACCGACTCCCCCGGCGAAACTTTGGTGGGCCCCTGCTGCGCAACTGGCACAGGGGAATCCCCCGCCAGGACCACAACTGCAACTGACCCCCCAGTAGCCCCCGGGACCCCAACAGCTGGCGGGACCCAGGCGGCCGCCGGACCCACCCGCGACTTCTCATCCGTCTTAAACTTCTGCACCAACACTTTAATACCCTCCAAAAACGCCAGCATACCCCCACCTTCCCCAGCAGCCCCCCCCACCACTGGAGACATCACCCCTACTTGGCTCCCATGCACTGCACTACCAGCCACATCACCCCCATGCAAAGGCAAATTGTACCGGACTGCGCAGGTGCTGACCCGCCAGCCGAATGACTGCTCTCCCCCGACGCCACCCTTCTGAGCAGTGGTTCGATCTCGTTCTCAGAGTCCGCCAGTTCACCGACCAACAGTGGCCCGTCCGACAGCTCCCCCTCCGATAAAGGCCCACCCGGCACAACAGCCAAGGCTGCCGCCCGATCTCCAGCCAACCGATCCCTCAAGATGTGCATTGAATAGGAAAGGAAGGGGCCAGCTTTTATATGCCTATCAACCCCTCCCACCAGAAACTCTTACAGAACTCCCACTAACTTTTACTTGCCCTGTTAACCCCGTCATGTCCGCCCTGCGCATATGTCATTGCATTCTAATGCTCCGGGCTTCTCTTTTTTTCTTTTTTTGCCCCCTACATACTACTGACCTCTGGGGGCTCCCCTACATACTATACTATGCCAACCCAACCACATTCTGCACTGTAAGTCATCACAGACTATTTAAAAACCCCTTTGCGCCAACCATATGCATATGTGCGGCCTCAGCTTTAGGGGGTTATACTGGGATGATGCCGACTTTCCAGGGATAACAACTGATCAGATGAAAAGCAGCTTGTTTGCTATTCCAGCAGCTAGAGACAGACTGGCACGAAGCCGGGGACAGATTCCCTCCAGTCTTATCTCTGTAAACACGGAAGCGACATCACAATGTCACTTCAGGTTTACTCAGCTGCCAATGGCGCCGGTTTTAAAAAGCAATACAGTATTCAGAATCGTGTTTTCGGCGATCTGAATGCTTTGAAGTGCAAAGGAGGGATTTGGGGTCTTTTAGACCCCCCGATCCCTTAACAAAGAGCACCTGTCACCTCCTATTACTTTCACAATAGATGTTTAAATATCTTTTTTTTTTAAAGCGCCCCGTTCCTCCAAGCTCGCGCAGCACAGAAAACGCATACGTAAGTCACGCCCGCATATGTAAATGGTGTTGAAATCACACATGTGAGGTATCGCCGCGATCGTCAGAGCGAGAGCGATAATTCGAGCATTAGACCTTCTCTGTAACTCCATTTATAAAAAAAAAATTATTCATGAAAGTGTATTTTTCCCTAAAAAGTTGCATTTGAAAGACTGCTGCACAAATACTGTGTGATATAAAATATTGCAACAATCATTTTATTCTCTAGATTCTCTGCTAAAAATATATATATATAATGTTTGGGGGTCCTAAGTAATTTTAACTCGTAAGCAACAAATGTCAAAAATAGGCTTAGTCATGAAAGGGTTAATCACACCCTATTTAAGCTTGGGTGCCGAACAGTGCAGTGCTAAAGAATACACTGAATGCATTTTTTAGGCAATGGATTGGAGCTTACCCGAAAGCATCAATTTCTAAGCATCACAGCCCAGCATAGAAATTAATGAAATGTCAAATTTGACATTTCAGCAAAATTGGATAAAAATGACACTCTGCCCTGCACATGGTAAATCCCTTTCACACACCTCACAGAGAAAGCTACCAGTAAAATAAAGTTCTGCATTTTACCATGCAGGCAAGTGTGAACAGGCAGGCACTTGCAGGTCCTTTCCCTCACCTAGCCTGTGATTGGGCAGACAAAGGAGAAGCAGCAGACTGATGAGCTCATCTCTTTAGCTGCTCTCTTCTTCTATCAGCATGCTTCTTTTATGACATGAACACTAGGGATGAGCCGAACACCCACTGGTTCGGTTAGCATCAGAACCTTCGAACGGACCGAACATTCACACGAACTTTAGAACCCCATTGAAGTCTATGGGACTCGAACGTTCAAAATCAATAGTGTTAATTTTAAAGGCTAATATGCAAGTTATTGTCCTAAAACGGGTTTGGGGGCCCGGGTCTTGCCCCAGGGAACATGTATCAATGCAAAAAGTTTTAAAACTGACATTTTTTCGGGAGCAGTGATTTTAATGATGCTTAAAGTGATTATTTTTTTAAAATATTCCTTTAAATATCGTACCTGGTGGGTGTCCCTGCACAAAATGACATTTCTATAGGAAAAACGTCATTTAAAACTGCTTGCGGCTTTAATGTAATGTCTGGTCCCTGCAATATGGATGAAAATCATTGAGAAAAATAGCAAGCGTTCCCCCCCTCCCCCTAGGTCATTACCAGCCCCTTTGGCCCTATATACTCTGAACAGCAGTATACAGGCGGTGCAAACAAGACAGGAACTGTAGGTTTGTTGTTAAGTAGAATCTGTTTGTAATTATGAACTGGTACTTTTTTTGAAGTGTAGCTCCAGCCAAAAAATCTATTTTTAAGCTTTTTGGAAAACATAGAGAAGGGTTGTCACTAGGGATGTCCCGATACCGATACTCGTATAGAAAATTACTTAAAACCCCCAAACATTATATATTTTTTCTAACACTCTAGAGAATAAAATGGCGGCCATTGCAATACTTTTTGTCACACCGTATTTGCGCAGCGGTCTTACAAGCACACTTTATTTGGAAAAAAATCACATTTTTGAATAAAAAAATAAGACAACAATAAATTTGGCCCAATTTTTTTATATATTGTGAAAGATAATGTTATGCAGAGTAAAATGATACCCAACATGTCACGCTTAAAAATTGCGCCCACTCGTGGAATGGCGTCACACTTTTAACCTTAAAAATCTCGCTAGGCAACGTAAAAAAAAATGCTATAGGTTGCATCTTTTGCACTACAGAGGAAGTCTAGGGCTAGAATTATTGCGCTCGCTCTAACGATCGTATTGATACCTCACTTGTGTGGTTTGAACACCGTTTTCATATGCGGGCGCTACTTACATATGCGTTCGCTTGGGTGCTTTAAAAAAACTTTATTTTGGTTTTCCTATTTATTTTTTTACACTGGAAAAAAAATTGATCACTTTTATTCCTATTACAAGGAATGTAAACATCCCTTGTAATAGAAAAAGGCATGACAGGTCCTCTTAAATATGAGATCTGGGGTCAAAAAGACCTCAGATCTCATATTTAGACTTGAATGCAAAAAAAATTTAAAAAATGAAAATGTTGCTATTTGAAAAAATTACAACAAAAAAATGTGCCTTTAACCACTTAAGGACCCCCGCACGCACATATACGGCCACAGAATGGCACGTACAGGCACAAGGGCGTAAATTTATGTCCCCGCCTAAGTGCGGTTCGGGGGTCCCATCGGGACCCCCTCCGCGGCGTGCGGGGGTCCCCCTGGCTCCGGGAGCGATCCGGGATGAGCGGGCGGATGTCGGCGTTTACCCGCCCCCCCGCGATCGCTCCCAGCCAATGCGCGCGCTCCCAGCTCCTGTCACTTCCTCCTCCTGTGTTTACACAGGAAGGAGGAAATTATGTAATCTCTCATCGCAGCGGTGTTTCCCACCGCTGCTGATGAGAGAAGACATCACAAGTAAGTGTGCACCAACACAACACTGACACACACTCACATAGGCACATTAACCCCTTGTGATCGCATCCCCCCACCCCCCCTGTCACAGTGTCACTGAATGCAGTGATCTAATCACTGCATTTAGTGTCAGTGTGACAGGCAGTGTAAAAAACAGTTAGTGTTAGGTCCAGGGTAGCCCCCCCACCCCCCCTAATAAAGTTTTAACCCCCTGATCACCGCCCTAGTTAACCCTTTCACTCCCTATTGCCAGCGTCACTAAGCGATCATTTTTCTGATCGCTGTATTAGTGTCGCTGTTCCCGCTAGGTAGCTATTTTTTTTTATTGCGATTTTTTTTTTTTTTTACTAAAGACATGTGGCTAAATAAATTTTGGCCTAAATGTTTGACTAAAATTTAGTTTATTTGATTATTTTTTTAACAAAAAGTAAAAAATAGTGTTTTTTTTTCAAAAATGTCGCTCTATTTTTGTATATAGCGCAAAAAATAAAAATCGCAGAGGTGATCAAATACCACCAAAAGAAAGCTCTATTTGTGGGAAGAAAAGGACGCAAATTTTGTTTGGGAGCCACGTCACACGACCGCGCAATTGTCTGTTAAAGCGACGCAGTGCCGAATCGCAAAAACACCTTGGGTCATTTACCAGCGTATTGGTCCGGGTCTTAACCTCCCTGGCGGTATGATTCTGTCTGGAATTACGTACCAAAAGCGGTACAATTATTTGCATGGAAATTTGGCATTTTATACTGTAGGCATGCAATTCTTAGGAATAACTCACTTAAATCTGTCCAAACAAGACATCCCGGGTATGATAAAGTTTGAAAAACAAAATCATAATTTTTTATATAATAAAAAACTATAAATAATTATAACAAATTATAATGTAATTATAATAAAAAATATTCAATAATGTAATCAACTCAAAAACACTGAAATTTGCTCAGTTGCAGAATTGTCGCTGTCATTATTTTATTTTTTTATGACGAATTTCCCCACAAATCGCTATCGCTCAATTCTGCAAGTGATTAAAATTTATTATCGCTGTTTTCTAGCTGATCTAAAACCATTTTTGACATAAAGGGACACTTTTGGTTGCTATGGGCAATTTACAGTTTCCAGGCAGAAAGAACACTTTTTATTTTATAAAAGAACATGTAGGACACTGGACAGACCACTAGGGACATGGGGGGTGTGTATTTTTTACATACAGTACTGTAATCTATAAGATTACAGTATACTGTATGTAAAGTGTTTGTTTACTTTTTTGAATTTGGCGCCGTTCTCCGCTTCCGTGCGTCGTAACGTCGCAGGAAACGGAGATCGGCGGCACACGGGGACGCTGTGTGAATCAAGCGAAGCACCCGCTCGCTCACACAGCGGGGATGCATCGCTGGATCCAGGAAAAAGGTAAGCCAGCGCGCGCTGCAGGCTCTGCATGGCTACCCCGAGCGTGACTCGGGGATACCGTTCTTAGCAGAAAAACCCACCCCGAGTCACGCTCGGGGATACCGCCAGGGAGGTTAAGTGGTTAAGACGCATGGGCAGAACTGACGTTTTGATGTCACTTCCGCCCTGCAATGCTATGGGGATGGGTGGGGGCCATCTTGCCCTCACTTGCATCCCCACACAGCAGGCTGAAGGACCTGATCGCTTCCACCGATACCGACGGCTCCAGTAAGCGGCGGAGGGCGCGGGAGAGCAGGGGAGGGGGGCTCTCTCCTGCCGCTGATAAGTGATCTTGCGGCGAATCCACCGCAGAGTCCATCGTTATCATTTACAGGACCGCTCATGCTAAAGATGATTACCTCGGTAGTGGCAGCAGCTGCTGCCGTTACCGAGATATCCATCTTTAAAGTACCGACGTAAATGTACATGAGTGGGTCCTTAAGTGGTTAAACTAACCTGGGGCAAGTAACAGGTGTGGGTAATATAAAAATCACACCTGAAAGCAGATAAAAAGGAGAGAAGTTCACTTAGTCTTTGCATTATGTGTCTGTGTGTGCCACACTAAGCATGGACAACAGAAAGAGGAGAAAAGAACTGTCTGGAGACTTGAAAACCAAAATTGTGGAAAAATATCAACAATCTCAAGGTTACAAGTTCATCTCCAGAGATCTAGATTTGCCTTTGTCCACAGTGTGCAACATTATCAAGAAGTTTGCAACCCATGGCACTGTAGCTAATCTCTGTGGACGGAAGAGAAAAATTGATGAAAGGTTGCAACGCAGGATAGTCCAGATGGTGCATAAGCAGCCCCAAAGAAATTCAAGTTGTCCTGCAGGCTCAGGGAGCATCAGTGTCAGCCAGGGGCGTTGCTAGGTGGCAAAAAGACCAGGGGCTTCAGCCCCAAGCTGGCCGGGGGGGGGGGGGGTTGCGGTCGCGGCAAAGTGGTGCTGGGTTTTCTGGCTGGGCAGTGGGGTTGTGTGACCTACCTGACACACATACACTGACCTACATGTCAGCGCGTGTGTGGGTCAGTACATACACATACTGACATGTCTTGAGTTCCATGGTACAGGCCAGTCCAAGGTTCTATGGTTGGCCTTCCAACCATCCCGTGGCCAAAGCTCCCTTTCCCTCCTAACTCACACACTGACTACTACACTGACCACTAACCCACACACTGACTACTACACTGACTACTACACTGACCACTAACCTACACACTGACCACTAACCCACACACTGACTACTACACTGACCACTAACCCACACACTGACCACTAACCCACACACTGACTACTACACTGACCACTAACCCACACACTGACCACTACACTGACCACCAGGGCTGGTGAGAGGATTGTTGACGCCCTGGCTGCGCCCTGAACCACTTTACCCTGCAACACATGTGACATTAGAAAAAAAAGAAGCCCTAAGGCAAACGCTGCGCTAATTTAAGAAGATAATAAAAAAAATGATGATAAAGTGTATGAGAAAGCAGCTGGCATTCACTACAAAAAACAAAAAAAGTTAGGATAGATAGCAAAACATGGAAAGAGTGCAACACTATGTGGTTAAAACCACGTGTGAAATAAATACCTTGGGCCAGATTCAGGTAGATCAGAGCATCTTTGCTCTGGAGTAACGCATCTCATTTACATTCCGCTGCAGAAATTTTAGGAGCAAGTGCTGTTATACATGAAGCACTTGCTCCTAAAGTTGCGGCAGCGCATCGCAAATGAGACAGCGGAATTCAAATTGGGCGGGTACGGGGCGTGTAGTATTCTAACTACGCGCGATCCCGCGGCGAACGTACTGCGCATGCGTCGAGTGTCAATGCATCCCAGTGCGCATGCTCCAAGTTCTGTCAGTGAACGTCAATGACGTCACATCCCCATTCATGAATGTTTTACGCAAACGACGCGATTTGTTTTTTTTCCGACGCGATGACGACGCCTATACCTAACATAGGATACTCCACTAGGGGGCTGCTTTATCTATACGCCGCGTATTGCTTCCGGAAACGTCGTAAAGTCACTGCGTCGTGCCCGAAAAAGATCGTGAATTGCCGATTCCCGCTCAATAACATATTTTTTGAGCGTAAATCGGCGGGAACGCCCCCTGCGCCATTTTTAAGTTGAAGTAACGATGCGATGGCGAAATTCAATTACGCCGATCGCATCGGAACTTCAACCCGGCGTTTCTTGTTTTCTGGTTATAGAAAACAGAAACGCCAGCTTAAAGTGACAGTTAGGCTGGCGGATCACTGGATCCGCCAGCCTAACTCTTCATGAATCTGGCCCCTTGAAGTGTAAACAAATGATACGTGAAAAATGTATTAAAAGAAAAACGAATGCAGAGTCCAAAAAAATACTCTGGCAATACCATGTTTTATTTTGGGACTTATTATTCACCAAACTTTATCATCACTTTCTTGGCAAGCAAGGTGTCTTTTTTGGGGAGTTAACCCTTCACGGATTTGCTTTTGGAATTAACTCTTCACAGACTGTTATGTTCTTTTTGGACTCTGCATTAGTTTTTCTTTTAATACATTTTTCACGCATCATTTGTTTACACTTCAAGGTATAACATTTATTTCACGTGAAAAATGTATTAAAAGAAAAACTAATGCAGAGTCCAAAAAGAACATAACAGTCTGTGAAGAGTTAATTCCAAAAGCAAATCCGTGAAGGGTTAACTCCCCAAAAAAGACACCTTGCTTGCCAAGAAAGTGAAGATAAAGTTTGGTGAATAATAAGTCCCAAAATAAAACATGGTATTGCCAGAGTATTTTGGGACTTATTATTCACCAAACTTTATCTTCACTTTCTTGGCAAGCAATGTGTCTTTTTTGGGAGTTAACTCTTCACAGATTTGATTGTGGAATAAACTCTTCACAGACTGTTATGTTTTTGGATTCTGCATTAGTTTTTCTATGACCGCTGGCTGACACCTACACTGACCCCCCCCCCCCACACCTACACTGACCCACTGACACCCGACACCTACAGTCTTCCCACAGCTCGGTGCAAATCCGTCCTTCTTACCTGTGTCTCTGTCCCGACTTCCCGCCAGCGCCATCCACCCGCAGCCCGCTCCATGGTGCAAGACGCGTCGCTGCACCTCCATGATCATTATTCTCTACCGAGCCAGCCGAGTCGCCCTGCCCCTC
Organism: Rana kukunoris; assembly: GCA_029574335.1. Taxonomy (NCBI): domain Eukaryota; kingdom Metazoa; phylum Chordata; class Amphibia; order Anura; family Ranidae; genus Rana; species Rana kukunoris. Next base: position 92,508,138 of record CM056054.1, read on the forward strand.
CGCTAGACACGCACGAAGGACACACAGAGCAGAGGAGTAAGCGGAGGAGAAGAAGGCAGCCTCGGCATCTCCCGCCATCACGTTCTGTATTTCCCTGTCACACTGATTTGGTGTACAGCGGTCATGTGCGGAGGCGGGACTTCAAGACGAGCGCAGACAGGCCAGCCCCACGCCGCACATGACCCCCGTATGTCCAATCACAGGGCGCCAGAGTCAGACACCAAACATGGCAGGCGAGATCTGCTCGGCGGCACTGACTCGGGGCTCATGATTAAAAACTCCATGCCCGAGACTCGGGGCTTTTCGGGGTCACATTCGGGACTCCAGCTCCCCTAGCCAGGGCCTAACGACGCCTCTGGTGTCAGCGCCAACTATCTGTTGACATTTAAATAAAATAAAACGCTATGGCAGGAGACAGAGCTGACAGAACATCTGCCCCAGTGTAGCTCCTGTCCCCAAGTACACCAACTCAAGCACCGCATGGCAAATTTTTGCCTGCATAGCCCATTGAATGCCTACGGAGCACCGCTGGTTCCGAGGACAAATCAGCACAGGAACAGGCCACATAGGAAGAAGAGGAGGGGGTGGAGGAGAGAGGTGTGTCACAATCACCAGTAGTAGCATTTTAGAGGCGTGGTGGCGGAACATCCTCCAACACTACTGTACCTCATCCTGCATCCCTCCCAGCTGTCAGCAGAGTCACCCAATGCGCCGTGTAAGATAGGTAACATCTCTGTCCATGCCTACTGCAAACCCACTCACTGCTGCCATTGCCGCAAACCATACTTAGTCATGGATCAGATAACCATAATTTTTGTATAGTTATGCTATAGTTCCTATATTGGGGTTTTTTGCCTTCCTCTGGATCAACTGTGGGTATGGAGTTGGGTGTATGGGATGTACTGTGTTTTATTTTGTTTTATTTTTTATTTTTTTATGGTTGAACTGGATGGACTTGTCTTTTTTCAACCTGACTAACTATGTAACTATGTACGCAGATCTGTCCACTCCGAGTCATTTAATGCAATCGACAAGAAGTGGCCAGTCCCTTGCTGATGCATAAATGAACATCCCTAAAAGCGCGTGCAAATCTGCTGTGTCCATGGGAAGGTGTTTGCGCCAATGGTCTTCCACCAACGTCTGTATGTGTGAATACGCTCACATGACCGCATTACAGCAAAACCGACACTGGGGGACATCTGACAACATACATTTATAACAATTTCCACAACACATCGGTGTACCGATAGTAGATTGCCCGTAAGTACTTGGCTGTGACACACCTAATTCTACACCTTCAGTCCTATCAGTGCAGGCTTCAGAGAGGACTGAGGGTATAGTGGGGTTGGAGATTCCAGCTGATGAGGAGCAAGGAGAGGTCCGCTTTGTTCTTTGGTGTGGGTCTTTGAGGTATGCTTGCCAACAAACTGCATGGCAGATTGACATATGTTTGGTCAAGCATGTGGAGCCCAAGCGGGTGATGTTTTGGCCTTGCGACATATGTTGCAAATAGCAGTGGTGCGATCTGATGCACTCGTCTCAAAAAAGGCCCACACCAAAGAACTTTTGGAATAACGTGGAGAGACAGCAGCGCCCTGCACATGCGGAGCTCTGCGGTGTGATGCAGTTGGTGTGCTGCCCTTAAGCTGGTACCTGAAGGGCATCCTGCCTCGTTGGAGATGTGCCTCCATCTCCTCTCTCCTATCAGGCATCCACGTGGAGTCAGTGACCTTATTATTCCCTCCCTCCTCATCACTGTAGAGAACCTGGCAGTATGCTGCAGCTGGGGGAACATGACTGCCAGATTGCTGTCCTTCTTGGGAACCCCCTCTCTCTGGGCTCATGTTACTGCCTTCCTCTAGCTGTGTACCATCATCGGAGCCTTCAAAACGCTGCGCATCCTCCTGCTGCATGGATCCAACACTGTGGTCAAACAGTTCGGGGGACTCTTCAGGAGGACATAGTGGGGCTAGGAAAGGAGTGACTAATGCCATTGAGCAGAGGGAAGAGGCCGCGTTGGCAGCTGCTTTGCCAGACAAAGTACCCTGAGCCTGGGTGAGAGAGGATAAGGACGGCTTGGACATTCACTCTACCAAGTGTTTGACTCAACACGGATGCCAGATGCCAAAAAAAGGAAGAGCGTGTCCCACGGCCACATGCTAATGAGGATGCACCGTGTCCACGACCAGCACTACTGCCTCTAGATGCAGAGTCTGCTTGCTCTCTTTTATCAGCTCGTGACTCTGCCTCTCCTTGTTGTCCTTCCAGACATACTAATGGCCTGCAGGGAGATGTAGCTGCACAAATACTGACAATACTTGCTGATCACTTCCTGTGGTATTAATATGAGAACATGACTGCTGTATAACAGATGTCATTAAACCCACATTTACCCCCATATACTTAAACCCTTACTCTTAACTATAGAAAACGAGACCACAACAGTTTTGGAGTTATAACAGGCCGTAGCAGACCAATTTATTTAACAATTATAGATAAATAACTCTATAAAATTAAGATAATAACTTAATAACATGAACATAATAACATAAATACAGTAAATAACATCTAAATGGTGTTGGTCCCAGCAGGGACTCAATACCCCTAGAGGGGAAAAACCATAATGCACTGCGGTACTTAACAGTGTATGATAGGCCTCCTGCCGACAAGCTGGCCCTGAGACAGCCACAGACCGCAGTGCCCCATTATCACTTCCCAGCTAACCTCCGTTAGCTGGAAACCATTACCGTGACCCATAGCAATGATGGGTCCCCAACACTCCTCCTTCTGCCATATCTTTCCTCTCCTGCCAAGACCAACACCCGCCACAAGACCCAAGGGGAACCACCTTACCCTTGGGCGCCCCTCCAAACACAAAGGGCTCTCTGTACTCCATCCTCCAACCAACACCCAAAGATCAATCCCAACATCATTTAGATGTACTCTGTCACCCCTCAGTTACCTCCAAGTGTCCAGTTCCAAGTACCGGTGTCTAACGGCCAGACCCCCTTTTTCCACCATGAATTTGCTTATAACATCGTTAACCTTCTTCCTAGCCCTGTTAAGTCCCGTAACAGACCTAGCCATCCTCCAAGTCGTCCTCGCCACGATGTCCGACCAGACTATGACCATGCATGGAAATTGCAACATAAATCGCTCAACATCTATCTTGATGTCACGCATGATGTCCATCATTGACCTGACCCCTAAATCATTGCCACCAACGTGTAATATCAAAATGTCAGGCGGCCTGTCCCATTCTGCGAAACGCTGAACTTCGGGAACCACACCTCCCCACAACATACCCAGGCCTCCCATCCACCGCACACAAGCCTCACGTTTGGACAAACCCAACTGCCTACCCCCAGGTCTAGCATCACCTCTCCGGGCCCCCCAGCACACGTATGAGTGGCCCAAGATCCAGACCAGGCCTGGCACATCACCTGAAAAACAAAAGCAGATAACAGGAAAAACCGGGCACCGAGACAACAGATCGCCCAACACAATATAAAGTGCAACCCTCACCAGATTACACCCCCCCCAACCACTCATACACCCACAACTAAGTGAGGACGGACATATAACAAAAATCTCCTGGACTCCCACTCCTTTTGACCACCTCCCTATCCATCCCAACCCTGGCAGCCTCCGTAGCCACCCCAATGCAGAATGAGTGTGAGGAAAACTCCTTACCAATCAAGCCCAAACCCCCCAAACATTTCCTGAAAACCGCCACAAATTGGAAACGAGATAGAGGGGAACCATCCGATTGTATCAAAAATGAACCCACTGACTTTGGTCGTAACCCTAAATAGGCTCTGACCGGCCTAACCGGGCACAAGGTAGAACCCGGGACAGAAAATACTTGCACTGACCTGCCCCTACCGGCCTGGTCCGTCTTAGACCTGCTCCAAAGCAACCTCAAATCATCATCACCACAAACAACCTCCCGGAAACCAATGCCCCCCTGAACCTTCCTGGAGGGGCTCACCAACTCCCCGATGCGAAAGGCTCCAAAAAATGCCAACAAAAAGGCCACTTTTAACAGGGCAACCTCATACGCTGAGGAGCAAACCAACAACAGTTGTTCCAAAATGCCACCCAAAATCTCAAACGTAACCGGTCTCCTAGTGTCCCGGCGAACCAACGCTTTCCTATATCCCTTCATAGCCTGACGGACCCAAAAATCTTTGGTGAAATCCATCTGACCTTGTAACTTAAACAAAAATGCCAAACCCGACAAAGTGGTATTAACCCTTGCTACTGATACCCCATTCTCGAGTAACTCGGTAAGATAACATAATAAAAGCCCCCGAACTTGATTGCCCACAGGCTCCTCCCCCAACTCCTGAACAAAATCCAGCCACGCTTGCCATACCTTTTTGTAAGACGACCAAGTGCCTGAGCTCAAAGTCCTCTGTATCCATCCCTCTAAGAGGCGAACGCTACCTCCCACAACCATTCGGGGCACGATACTTCCTGTTGCTCCGCCTTCGGTGCCAGCTCCCGAAACCTGTCCCACTGGAAGCGAGACAAAGCATCAGCAACCACATTCTCGACCCCCGGAATATGCACCGCATACAGAAAAATATTGAGTTGTAAACATCGCAAAACCAAGTGCTGCAGAAGCCTTATGACCAGAGGAGAGGATGCTGAAAACGTATTCATGACCTGCACCACACCCATGTTGTCACCGTGGTAACGCACTTTCAGATCCCTAAAAGACGCACCCCACAGTTCCACCGCCAGCACCACCGGAAACAGTTCCAGCAAGACCAAATTCTTTGTGAAACCAGCCTCCACCCACGAGCTAGGCCACGGACCCGCACACCAATGACCCTGGAAAAAGGCCCAAAAACCAAAAGACCCTCCCGCATCCGTAAACAACTCAAGGTCAAAGTTGCTCACCGGGCCCGACATCCACAGAGCCCGACCATTGAAGGATTCCAGAAAAGAATGCCACACCTCCAAATCCCCCCTGTGCTCTTTAGCTAAACTAACAAAATGCCTCGGCGACTTAACTCCAGCCGTGCTAGCTGCAAGCCTGCGACTGAAGATCCGCCCATTGGCAAAATGCGACATGCAAAATTTAGTTTGCCCAACCACGACTGCAATATTCGCAGCTGGACTTACGCAACCCCCTAAGCTCCGTCACCCCCTTCTTCAAATCCAAAAGCTTGTCTTCCGGTAGCCTGCACTCCATAGCCTCGGAGTCCAGCACAATGCCCAAAAACTTGATAACCGAACAAGGTCCCTCAGTTTTTTCAGGGGCCAACGGAATGCCAAACCTCTCAGTGATGTGCTCCAAAGTAACCAGGAGCACCCCACAAATCCTGGAAGAAGCCGGACCGATGCACAGGAAATCATCCAGGTAGTGAATCACAGAATTCACCCGGAAACATCCGGCACCACCCATTCCACAAATTAACTAAACAGCTCAAAAAAGGCACAGGAAACGGAGCAACCCATCGGCAGACAATTGTCGACGTAAAACTCACCCTCCCAGCAACACCCCAGCCACCGGAAGCTGTCCGGGTGAACCGGGAGCAGCCGAAAAGCCGATTCCACATCCACCTTAGCCATCAAGGCACCCTTACCGTAACGCCGAACCCAGCCGACCGCGGCATCAAAAGACGTTTACGTAACCGAACACATGCTTTGATCGATCGAATCATTAACCGACCCGCCCTTAGGATAGGACAGGTGGTGAATGAGGCAAAATTTATTGGGTTCCTTCTTGGGCATGACCCCCAGCGGGGACACGACCAAGTCCGGAAGCGGCGCAGTAGCAAAAGGACCACCCATGCGACCTAAAGCAACCTCCTTACCCAGCTTCTCAGAAACCACCTCCAGGATATTGCAAGGCCAACCTGAGGTTCCGTCCCACCGGAGGGACCACCTCCAAATTGCACGAAATCTTGAAACCCACTGTAAAACCCTCTTCCAAAACCCGGGCGGCCGCCCTATCAGGATACCTACCTAGGAATGGCCGCATCCTTTCCACCCTCACCGGCGTCTTCCCTTTTGTTTCCAGAATCGCCGGTCTTACCCTTGCCTTGCTTAAAACATCTGGAGCCAGGGTGAGCACCCCCGCACCCAGAGCACTCATGCTTGTATTGGCAAGAACTGCCAAACTTGCAGGTGCCAGAGTTATATTGCCAACACAACCCTTTTTTGTTTCCGGCCAATTGACCCTGAGCAGCGGGTCCCCCGCCCCCCCCCCCCGTGAAAAGACTGATTTGGACCCCGCGGAGATGCCATAAGCCGCATCCACACTGTAATGTCCTTGTGGTCCCACCGCAGATCAGGCCGAACGGCCCTGCGCTGCCGAAACTGCTCATCATACCGGAGCCACCCCGTGCCTCCATACACCCTATAGGCTTCCGCAATGGAACCCTGATAGCAAAAAAGTGCAGAGCACCATTCAGGATGCTTCTCCCCAAGTACACTGGCCATGATACCAAATGCCTGCAGCCAATTAGCAAACATCCTAGGAATCAGCCTGTACCTCCGCTTCTCCTCATCCTCTTTCTTGGAATCGTCGGGCGTAACCCTATCTAAATTAAACTGCTCCAGGGGCAACAGCGAGAAGATGTCCACGTAATCCCCTTTCCACAACTTTTCCCGCACCTCTGGTTTCAAATGTGACCCCAAAGGTCCCTAATAGCACAGGTACACCTCGCATTTCGTCGCGTCGGCCAGCCTGACAATGTCTTGCCTACCCACCGACTCCCCCGGCGAAACTTTGGCGGGCCCCTGTTGCGCAACCGGACTAGGGGAATCCCCCGCCAGGACCACAACTGCAGCCAACCCCCCAGTAGCACCCAGGGCCCCAACAGCTGGCGGGACCCAGGCAGCCGCCGGACCCATCCGCGACTTCTCAACCGTCTCAAACTTCTGCACCAACACTTTAATACCCTCCAAAAATGCCAGCATACCCGCACCTGCACTGCACTTCCAGCCACATCACACCCATGCAAAGGCAAATTGTACTCACCGGACTGCGCAAGTGCTGACCCGTCAGCCGAACGACTGCTCTCCACTGACGCCACCCTCCTGGGCAGTGGTTCGATCTCGTCCTCAGAGTCCGCCAGTTCACCGACCGACAGAGGCCCGTCCGACAGCTCCCCTTCCGATCTCCAGACATCCGATCCCTCCGCCGCACCGCATACCCGTCCACGGACTTTTGGACAGCCTTGCTAGGGCCAGTGTGTGAGGCTTCAGCCCGGCCGGCCTCCGCTCCGCTCCTTGCGCCATCCGTCCTCGATCGTCCTCTTCCGTCCCCTGCCGGGGACCCTTGCATCCTTCCGTCCAGCACCAGGCCTGGTCACCGTCGCCGCCGCGCGGGGGTGCACCGCGACCGCGTGTCCTGCTACGCGGCAGCGCCGCTCCCGAGCCCTCCCCACGCTCCACAGGAAGCTTGCTAGCTGGGCCAGGGGTCCGCACAGGACTCCCCGCTGCATCCAACGCCCATCGCTTTGCCGGGGACCCGATCGTGCACCAGATCAGCCCCCCCCCCCGCCGCGTGGAGGCCCCAGAGCGCTCAGGAGAAAAACGCTCTGGAGGCCTGGATCTGCGGGCCCTGCCAGCAGCAGGAACCGCAGCCGGGACATCCCCATCCGATTGCAGCAGGGCAGGCCCCAAGACCCCCTGTAGCCAGTCCTCCCCCCGTGCCTGAGCCTGCTCCCTAAGCTGGGCCAAAAGATCCTCCATCACAGACATGCTGCCTACCTGAAACTTTCCCCCAGGATGTGCTTGAATAGGAAAGGTAGGGGCCAGCTTTTATATGCCTATCAACCCCTCCCACCAGAAACTCTTACAGAACTCCCACTAACTTTTACTTCCCCTGTTAACCCCGTCATGTCCGCCCTGCGCATATGTCATTGCATTCTAATGCTCCGGGCTTCTCTCGAAGCTCATCCCTTATGAACACTATAGCACAGCTGACTGGCCCCTTTTGCTGCTTCTACCTCTCTCATCTCTGTTAGGTGGAGGATTGCAAGAGGCTGATACCTGGTCTAATTCGGGTATTTGCACTACTTGCATTAAAAAAACTTTTTTTTTTGTAAATAAATAGCTGCATTAACCTGTGTCTTCATATCTGCCTGGAGTGCACCTTTCACTTAAGGACCGCCTCCTGCACATATACGTTGGCAGAATGGCACAGCTGGGCACAAACACATACCAGTATGTCCTTTTTAAGTGCCCAGCCGTGGGGCGCGCGCCCGCGACCCAGTCTGAAGCAACGCGGCTGCAGGACCCACAGGTTGCTTCCCCGTTCTTTACTGTGGCTCTGTCATTGATCGCGTGTTCCCTGAACACAATCAATGACTTCACACATCCAGCCCCGCCCCCCCTGCAGTTAGAAACACATATGAGGTCACACTTAACCCCTTCAGCGCCCCCTAGTGGTTAACTCCCAAACTGCAATTGTCATTTTCTCAGTAAACAATGCATTTTTTGCTGTGAAAATAACAATTGTCCCAAAAACATGTCAGAATTGTCCGATGTGTCCACCATAATGTTGCGGTCACGAAAAAAATCACTGATCGCCGCCATTAGTAGTAAAAAAAATAAAATAAAAATGCAATAAAACTATCCCCTATTTTGTAAACACCATGGGCCAGATTCTCAAAGCAATTCGAAATTCCTGCCGGTGTATTATTGTTTTCTATTCTGAAAACATGATACGCCGGTTTTAAGCTTGGATCTGACTGGTCATCGTCGGATCCTAAATGCAATACTATGCCGGCCGCTAGGTGGCGTTTACGTCGATTTCACCGCCGAATATGCAAATGAGTCGATACGCCGATTCTCGAACGTTTTTGCGCCGCGGCGACGTAGTTTACGTAGGTTGCGTACGCGTAAGGTTACTCCTGTTATATGAGGGGTAACCTTACGTCAGTCCGCTGTATGCCATGTTAAGTATGGCCGTCGGGTTAGCGTCGGCTTTTTCCGTTGTTTACGTAACGCAACGTGAATAGGGACGTGCGTTAATTACGTTCACGTCGCAAGCAATGTATTTGCGGCGTATTACGGCGCATGCGCTGTGGCCTACTTTTAGCAGTTCGTTCGGCACGGGGGCGCGCTTAATTTAAATACAGCACGCCCCTCCTTCACTATTTGAATTACGCGGCCTTACGATGCCGCATTTACGCTACGCCGTCGAAAATTGCGAAGCAAGTGCTTTGAAAATACGGCACTTGCTCCAGTAATTTGCGTAGGCGTAGCGTAAATGCGATACGCTACACGCCAGATACGCTATTTTTTAAGAATCTGGTCCCATACATTTTGTGCAAACCAATCGATAAACGCTTATTCCGAAAAAAAAATTTTTTTAGACCAAAAATAGGTAGAAGAATACGTATCGGACTAAACTGAGGAAAATTATTGTTTTTTTATATATTTTTGGGGGATATTTATTATAGCAAAAAGGGAAAAATATATATATATTTTTTTAAATTGTCGCTCTACTTTTGTTTATAGCGCAAAAAATAAAAACCGCAGAGGTGATAAAATACCACCAAAAGAAAGCTATATTTGTGGTAAAAAAAGGACGCCGATTTTGTTTGGGAGCCACGTCGCACGACCGCGCAATTGTCAGTTAAAGCGACGCAGTGCCGAATCGCAAAAACTGGCCAGGTCCTTTACCTGCATTTTGGTCTGGGTCTTAAGTGGTTAAAGTACTTGAAAGAAGATGGGCAGGGACTCCAAAAAACATAAAATCAGCTATTATTGAGGTCTTTTAAAAAAACATCACAGCAATACCACAATATAAAAAGAGACTTCTGGGTCCTAATGCATATCTGTGCATTATGGAGTGCCTTCTTGTGCCAGCAGTGATGTTTTTAATGGATTATACACTGCCATTTTTATATTACATAGAGAAATGATGATAATTTTCTTTCAAGTTTATTGCGTCTTGTTTTGGCGCACACTGATTGTAAGGTCCATTGTGGATGACAGAACTAGCAAATTAAATCTAAAATTGAATCTGCTTATATTTTGCCTTCACTGTTCCTCCTCCCTCCCCCACCATTAAATTAATTAAATGAATTTAAGAAAAAATAAAATATTATTTTTATCAGATATCTAATTTTGGACACCTACACCTATTTAGACCTACCAGTGATGTCATAACTGGGTTTCTGTGCTTCTTCATAAAGGCAAATATAGGCCTCAAAATGGCTTCATGAAAACATCCACAACACCCTGCCTCAGTACACCTATCAAAAACCCTCAGCCCTGTGGGCCAGGTCTTGAGAGTTAAGTTAGCCAAACACAGTCAAAGCTTTGCCAAATCAGGACACAGAATGCATTGCGCAGTGTGCAGTGCATTGCAGGGTGTTTGGCAGGGGGAACACCCTGCAAATTCGGGTGTTCAGTTAACACTTGACACAGGCAAATGTTAGGCCCAAACTCATTCTCCGACCAAATCGTTTGCCCAACACTACCTGCTAATATCACCCTATCACTTATTGGTGTATGTACTTACATTTACAAATCTGTTAAAAATTAGGGTAAATCCAAAAACTTTAGTTCAGAATTAGGGAGGTCTCATTGACCAGTAGTGAGGCAGTGGATGTATGTGCTTGAGCTCAATTTTTTTAACTAAAGTTGAGGTTTGCATCTCCTGATGTGCTCAGCACCATATACTGTATATTTCTAGGAATTTGGAAGGAAGTAACATTAAGGCCGCGTACACACCACTAAATAAATCCGATCAAATCGGTCTGTCGTGTACACGCGATCAAACCAAAATCCCCGCCGGCAGACAGTGCGGTGACGCGGCGGTGACGTTGACGCCGCCACGTCACCGAACCAGGAAGTAAAATACTTCCACGCATGCGTCGAATCCATTCGACGCATGTGCGGACAGATATGTCCGCTGGTTAGTGTACTAACCAGCGGACATGTCGGACGGACGGGTCGCCCGTACACACGATCGAATTTGTCTGCTGAAACGGTCCGTCGGACCGTTTTCAGCAGATAAATTCGATTGTGTGTACGTGGCCTAAGGCCTCATACACACGAGGGGATATGTCCGCTGAAAACGGTCCGATGGACCGTTTCAGCAGACATCTCCGCTCGTGTGTATGGGCTAGTGGACAGATTTCTCCACCCGACAGATTTCAAAGCATGCTTTGAAATCTATCCGGTGGAATCTGTCCGCCCGACATGTCTGCTGGTTAGTACACTTACCAGCAGACATGTCGTCCCCCACCGCCGCCGCGCCGCCGCCGAATGGATTCGGCGCATGCGCGGAAGTGTTTAACTTCCTGGTGCGGTGACGTGGCGGCGTCAACGTCACCGCCACGTCACCGCGCCGTCCGGCGGCGGGGAATTTGATCCGATGGTGTGTACACGCCATCGGATCAAACTCCCGATTGGACATATCCGATGGAAATGGTCCGCGGACCGTTTTCATCGGATATGTCCGATCGTGTGTACGAGGCCTAAGAAGGACAAATATGAAACTGGGGGATAGGTAAGATTATTTCAGTTACTAGCTTATAGAAATGTTATTTCAGGCTTTATTTTCATAAAGGAACTCCAATTCAGGTGTACTTTTTTTTTTTTTTCGTATAATGTTTTTTTATTTTAAAGTAATAGATTACAACAGTTACAGTATGTCAGATGACAACAACTAAGAATGAGATACAGCATTGAAATACAGATTAATGCAATAATAATTGAACTGTTGTAGGAGTTGTAGTATTATACAGATATAACTAAACATAAATAAAAACAATTACTAATAAATGGAAATGGGAACTAATGGAGGGAAGGGAGAGGTTAGTGGTGTTCCGAAGGTGGATTTCACTTATTTTATTTCGCTATTATCCATGAAAGGGTATCTTGAGTCAAAAGTGTCTGACGTATAGTATATGGCCCAGGGCTTCCATATGCTATCAAATTTTTCCAACCCATTTTCGTCTAGCGCTTCCAGTTTAGCATGTACGAATGAAAGATTCATTCTCTTTTCGGCTTCCGACAACAGTAATGCAGGTAATTTCCATGCGCTGGCTATTACCTGTTTCGCGGCTATCATAAATAAAATAAATAACTTATGTTGATTCCGAGAAAGGGTTTCTGGTTTAATGTTAAGTAAGGCCGCCATTGGATCCAGTAGTATAATACAGTCAAATTTTTTAGAAGCGATCCTAAAAATCCCTTCCCAAAATTTCCTTGCAAGTGGACACTGCCACCAGATGTGGATATACATTCCTTTGTCTGGGCAACGCGGAAACAGAGACCTGAGCAGTTTGCTGAAAATGTGGCTAATCTATTGGGAACCAGGTACCAACGGGAAAGCATTTTATATGATGTTTCCATTGCCGATACATTTATAGATGCTTGCCCAGGTTTCGTCATTAATTTTACATTCTAATGCCGCGTACACACGATCACTTTTTGTGATGGAAAAAAACGTAATTTTATCTCATGAAACAAAACAACGTTTTTCAAACTTCATTTCCAAAACGACGTTGCATACACACCATCGTTTTTCCAAAAAGCTCTAGCAAAGCGCGGTGACGTACACAACGTTCGACGGCACTCTGTTCCATTGAAGCTCCGTCTCATAACTTGCTTCTGAGCATGCGCGGGTTAAAAAAAACGTTGTTTCAAACGTCGTTTTGCCCACACACGATCACTTTTTATGACAAAAAATGACATTTTGAAAAAAGACACAAAAAATTCAAGCATGTTCGAAAAAAATTTTGGTTGTTTTTTTTAAGACATAAAACAACATTTTGCCCACACACGATCATTTTAAATGACGTATTTTTTCATCACAAAAAGTGATCGTGTGTACGCGGCATTAGTCTAATTCCCATTTAGCAGTATAAGAGGGTAATATAGTATTTGATTTAGTGATCAGTTGGGAATAAATTATTGAAATACGACCTTTGGCATGTGGATCTTTGAGACATATCCTTTCAAATTGGGTGATATTATTTAGATTATCACTAAGGTTAAGGGAATGTCCATAGAAGTTCTTGATTTGAAGGTATCTGAAAATTTCTGTAGTGGGGAGGCCTGGATATCTCACATAGGTCTGGGAAAGGTCGAATTGTAGTTGTTGATGCCATATGATATAGACAAGTAATTCCAACCCTGATCCGAGCCTTAAAAGTTCTTGGAAATACCCATGCTGGATAAAAGGTCGGATTTTTAGAAAAGGAAAGAAGCGGAATGTGTGGGGATTGCAATCCATGAGAGGTTTTGTACCTATCCCATAATGACATTGAGTGTTTAGAGATTGGATTTTTCAATTTTGTACGGTCTTGAGGGCTCAACTAAAGGATATTGTTAGTGGGGAGGGGGTCAAAGTCTATTGCCTCAATAAGTACCCACAATGGGATTTCTGTGGTTGAGTGATACTTTGATAGTTGCGCCAATTGTAATGCTCTGTAGTATGTTGCAAAATCTGGAAATTCCAGCCCACCCCATTAATTTGGGTAGAATTAATGTTTTTTGTAGGCAATCTGGGTTTTTTCTTTCCCCACGTGAACTGTGTTACTCAATGCTGAATCAATCTAAGAAAATAAGCAGGAATGTGAATTGGAAAGGTTTGAAATAGATATAAAAACTTGCTAAAGCCATTTTTATTATGTTGATTTTCCCAAACCAGGAAATCGGTAAAGAAGACCAGTCGGATAACAATCTAGTGACACTTTTCAGTAAGGGAGGGTAGTTGGCAGCAAATAATTTGGAGGCATTAGCCGTAAGGTGTATACCCAGATATGGTATACTACGGTCTGCCCATTTAAAGGGTAGTGAGGACTGTAAATTTTGTTTCACCGTGTCACTGAGTGAAATATTCCGTGCCAAGGATTTTCGGCTATTAACCGCGAGGCCGGAAATGTGGGAGAATTTGTGAAGTACCCGTATTAGATTTGGGGCAGATACCTGTGGTGAGGATAAAAATAGGGAGTATATCATCTGCAAATAAACTTATTTTGTGATGACATCCGCCTAACTCTATACCCGTGATCGTTGGTTCCATCCTTATTCTTTGTGCTAGAGGTTCAATAATTAAAGCGAATAGCGAATAGAGGACACCCTTGGCGAGTCCCTCTCAGTATATTAAACTCTTCCGATTTGTAACCGGCATATTCGATATAGGCCTTGGGATTGTGGTACAGCGCTGCAATCCAACCTATAAAATGTGGACCAAAGCCCCACTTCTCAAGAGTGAACTGCATATACGACCATAAAACTGTATCGAATGCTTTTTTTATGTCGAGAGAAAGAAAACACAAGGGTATTCGACATGTTTTAGCTGCATGGGATAGGAGAGCAGCGCGTCTGATATTATCGTCAGCTTGTCGAAAAGAGATGAAACCAGTTTGATCACAGTGTACTAGTTTGCCAATTATCATATTTAATCTGCTTGCTAAAACTTTGGCTTTGGCTTTTGACAGGTAACCTGTCTATCAAAGTTACTGGGCAAGGGGGATGGGCTTTACTTGTCGGCGCGGAAACACAGCTATTCAAATGACAGCTGTTGTGTTCCCCCAGCGCATAGTAAGTAGATGTCGGCAGCGGCAGGAGGAGGGGGGGGGATTGACTTGGTTTTGTCTAAGGCGGCAGCAGCTCTCCTCTCCCCCATACGAGGACTGGTCTGCTCCGCACTCCGCCCACACTCCGCCCGCACTCCACCCCCTTCTCCACCTGCACTCGAAAAAAAAAAAGTATTCTATAAAGACGCCAGTCCATCAAGTCCAACCTATGTATGTGATACCTTGTATTCTATCAGTCCTGATACCGATACTAGTATCGGTATCGGGACAACCCTACTAATTACTATATATTCTATATTGCAAAGAATAACGGGTCAGGCCTGGACTGCAACAATAACTTTTGCGTTACTGAAATGAAGACCTACAGGGTCAAGCAGATTCCCAGAGAAAGGGAGTAAAAAGAATAAGCACAGTTTGTGGCCCTATTCAGTCCATAGAGTCACAGGGTTCGGGAACAGGTGACGACTTGCAAAGTCTTTTGTTGGGACTATGGTCCCCACTTTCTCTGGAGGCAGAAGAGGAATTATATTTGCCGGGATGCGAGGAGAACTTTCGGCGAGAGTCTGTGGCGTCATGGACGGCGTTCACTAGCCGTACATTTTGCAGAGTAGTTTGCAAATCCATTGCGCTACGGCAAGTATATTTGTGGTTTTGGTATGAAAATCTCACAGAAAAGGGGAAGCCCCACTGGTAAATGATGTTGTTGCGTTGCAGTATTTGGAGGAGTGGTTTTTAGAGCCCTTCTTTTGTTGATGGTTAGCTGCAACAGATCGGCGAAAAGTTGGTAATTATATGCTTGAAATTGCAACGTATTTTTGTGCCTTACTGCATTTAGTAGTAGTTCTTTGGTCCGGTAGTAATGAAATTTTGCGATTAATATCGCGTGGCGGGTCATCTGTTTTTTTTTTTGGAGCGAGGGCTCTGTGTACCCTATTCATTTCAAGACGCTCCTGAAAAAGAGCAGTCATTGTGGCTTGTAGATCAACCACTGTTTCTGGGATTCCTCTAATGCGAATATCTGACCTTCTCGCCCGATTTTCGTAATCTTCCAATCTGGTTTGTAGAGTTACATTTTCCTCTTTAAGGTTATCGATTTCTGAAGAGAAATCAGCTGTACATTTTTCCAAAACGTCAGGACTTAATTCTAGTGCTGAAATTCGCTGCCCCAGTTCCCTTATCTCCTTAGTAAGGCTTGTAGTGATATAGTCTGAGGTAACCTTTAATGATTTTTGCAGCAGCAGCTCTATTTGTTCCAAAGTTATTTGTGGTGGCAAGTCCTTTTGTAATGTTTTACCACAGTTCTCCATTTTATTACCCGGAGGGTATTTATTCTGGCTTTGTACCTTTAGGGCCCTTTCACACGTCCGTTCCGTTCGTCCGTTTTTTGGACGTCCGGTAACGGACCTCAATGCTTCCCTATGGGAGCGGATCCGTTAGCGGATGATGCATCCGCTAACGTCCGCTAGATCCGCATCCGTTTTTTCGGACGGAAGAATGTCCTATTTTTCTTCCGTCCGGCCAAACGGATCGGATGCAAACGGACAGACGGTCCGTTTCCATCCGATTCCCCATAGGGGAGAGCGGAGGAGAGACGGGGCGGTCCCTGCACATTGTGCGGGGACCGCCCTGTCCGCCCGACAGCTCAGCGGAGACCCCCCCGCTGAGCTGACGGACACACGGAGCGGACCGAAAAACGGACCGCACGTGTGAAAGGACCCTAAATGGGGCTGGAGCTTCACTGTGTGACACAGCAGGAGGGGCTGTCTGCTGATTCAGCTCCCTCCCTGCTATGTCTGCATAGGATGGTTTCAGTGCCATGACAGAAGCACTGAGGCCCTGTGAGGCTGTGAGGCAGCTCTCTCACGCTGATTTTCGGCACAAAATGCGCTCCAAAACCCCCAGAAAAGGGCACCTTTGTGAGGTAGGTGGCTGTGGGGTCCCTTTGGGTAGCTTTTTGGGCAGATTTGGGGGTTACCTCTGCCGTTTTTAGGCTCCTCCGGTCTGTGGTGTGTGGAGCTCTAGGCAGGCATTACCTCACCGCTAAACTCACAAGCTCCTCCCTCAGGTGTACTTTTAGCGGCAGCCTTGACTCATGAACATTTTGCTTTTATCCTATTAGAATGATACTAAGTTCCAAGCGTTTTTAAAATAACATTTACCACATTGTTTGCAATATATCAATAAATATAACAAAATGTGTTAATTTTATTATGTATTACAGCTGCTGGCTGGGATGCTGCCTTATTCCCTTTTGTGTGGACAGCTGTAAGGATGTTGACCACTTTTGTCCAAACTGCAATCATCATTTGGGAAAGTATAAAAGGCTATGAGGAATGCCTGAAGAAGCCAGTTCATATTTTTGAAAATACTATTGTCTGTGTCTTACTACTTATTTTAAAAAATACAAGAATTTTAAGCAATCATATTTTACCATAAAAGTCTCTGCTTCTATACTTTTTAGGTTTACTGGTCATGTTTTTAATGGATTTTATACTGTGAATGTGATTTAAAGTGATTCAAACTAGGATGAAAAATATTTTATTATGATTATTTCCTTCAATTTCTAATTAACATTTAGTTTTATAAAGAAAACCTTAAAATTACTTTGTTTGCATCATGTTTGTAAATTGCGTTTTTTCTTTTTTTAAATAAATAAATCTCACAATCTAAGGGGACTATTTATAGAAGTTTTCACTCAAGATTCACATAGCTTTGGTCCAAGTTTCACACATTTTCTAATTGAAACAAAGTGTGTAAATTCTGCATAAAAGTTGTGTAAATTTTGTGTGAAAATATTTTTAAAAAGACCCCAATGTGTATAATTTCTCACAGGCCTCATCTGTACCTGGTCTGTCCTACTCACATTACGTAATTGAATTATATGAACAACATTCCTTACTCGAGTGCTATAATATAAAAATGTGACCACTTGGATTTTTTTGCTTCTAATGCCGCGTACACACGATAATTTTTTGGGTTGTAAAAAATGAAATTTTTCAGCCTCTAGAAAAAACTTTTTTTTTTTTTAACTTCATCATTAAAACGAAATGCTCTAGCAAAGCGCGGTGATGTACAACACGTACGACGGCACTATAAAAGGGAAGTTCTAATCAGATGGCTACAGAAATGGGGAGAGAGTGCAATCAGCGCAAAATAATGAGGAAACTTAAAGACTAAATATACTACAAAAGAGTACAAAAAATAGTGATGAAAATAACTCTGGAGTTAAATTTTCTGTGAATGCTAGCTGAACACAAAGAAACTTTCACAAAATTCCCAAAATAGATACAGCATAAAAATAGTGCAGCGCAAACACTAAATACAAGATAAACAATACGGTGTCTCTAATGGTGCTTAACATGCACCATTAATCAGGGACTTGTATGAACAGGAACTAAATAAAGAGTGATATATAACACCAAATAATAAATCTTATGTGTATAAATACATAAACATCGTAACAAATGTCCATAAATTGATATGTGCAATAGATCCAATTCTTCAATTGGTCTAATAAAATCCACCAATGTGCAAACGTGATAGGAATTGATCCAATAATTCAAATGATCTGATTGAAATCCACCAGAATGCAAACGTGATGTGAAGGTATAAAGTGATCCCGCCACCAAATAGGTATTCTACTATTACCTCCAGAATAGACCACTGTTTCACCAGATGGTCATACTGCGCATAAGAATCCAACTGGAAGCCCGGGGGAGAGACGTTATGTAGAGTCTCTTAGATGTTTGTTTTCTCTTATTTTTGTTTATATATATCATGACTGACATGTGAGGACTCTACATAACGTCTCTCCCCCGGGCTTCCAGTTGGATTCTTATGCGCAGTATGACCATCTGGTGAAACAGTGGTCTATTCTGGAGGTAATAGTAGAATACCTATTTGGTGGCGGGATCACTTTATACCTTCACATCACGTTTGCATTCTGGTGGATTTCAACCAGATCATTTGAATTATTGGATCAATTCCTATCACGTTTGCACATTGGTGGATTTTATTAGACCAATTGAAGAATTGGATCTATTGCACATATCAATTTATGGACATTTGTTACGATGTTTATGTATTTATACACATAAGATTTATTATTTGGTGTTATATATCACTCTTTATTTAGTTCCTGTTCATACAAGTCCCTGATTAATGGTGCATGTTAAGCACCATTAGAGACACCGTATTGTTTATCTTGTATTTAGTGTTTGCGCTGCACTATTTTTATGCTGTATCTAATCAGATGGCGCCATCCTTCGGGCTGCTTTAGCTGATTCTGTGTTAGTAAAAGACAAATCGCGCTTTTCTGTCTGTTACAGCGTGATGAATGTGCTTACTCCATTACGAACGCTAGTTTTACCAGAACGAGCGCTCCTGTCCTCAAAACTTGCTTCTGAGCATGTACAGATTTTTCACGTCGTTGAAGCCCACACACGATCATTTTTTACAACATTGTTTAAAACGTCGTTAAAAAATAGAGCATGTTGGAAAAAAAATTCAGAACCCGAAAAATGCTGTGAAGCCAACACACGATCGTTTTAAATTACATTTTTAACCACTTAAGACCCAGACCTTTAGGCCAGGTTTTGCGATTTGGCACTGCGTCGATTTAATAGACAATTGCGTGGTTGTGCGACGTGGCTCCCAAACAAAATTGGCATCCTTTTTTTCCCACAAATAGAGCTTTCTTTTGGTGGTATTTGATCATCTCTGCGGTTTTTATTTTTTGCCCTATAAACAAAAATAGAGCGACAATTTTGAAAAAAAAATCAATATTTTTTACTTTTTGCTATAATAAATATCCCCCCAAAATATATTAAAAAAATATTTATTTTCCTCAGTTTAGGCCGATACGTAATCTTCTACCTATTTTTGGTAAAAAAAATCGCAATAAGCGTTTATCGTTTGGTTTGCACAAAATTTATAGCGTTTACAAAATAGGGGATAGTTTTATTGCATTTTTAATAAAAAAATTTTTTACTACTAATGGCGGCGATCAGCGATTTTTTTTTGTGACTGCAACATTATGGTGGACACTTCGGACAATTTTGACACATTTAAAATGCATTGTTTATTGTGAAAATGACAGTGCAGTTTGGGAGTTAATCACAATGGGGCGCTGAAGGGGTTATGTGTGACCTAATGTGTGTTTACAACTGTAGGGGGGTGTGGCTGTAGGTGTGACATCATTGATTGTGTATCCCTATAAAAGGGAATACACGTTCGATGACGCCCCCACAGTGAAGAACGGGGAAGCCGTGTTTACACCCACCTCTCCATGTTCTTCAGTGCCGGGGACCGATCGCCGCTGGAGTCCGAGTCCCGGAGCTTCGGACCGGGTCACGGGAGCGTGCCACGACCCACAGCTGGGTACTAGCACAGCACGTACCTCTACGTGCATGTGCCCAGCCGTGCCATTCTGCCAACATAAATGTGCAGAATGGCACATTTTTATCCATTGAAAAAAAAGTAATCAACGCTATTGCAAAAACGCTAAAAAACTTTGAAAGGCTCCCTGCAAAGATACTGGCGTTTTTTTTATAGATTTTTTTAGCTTCTGTGTGCATGGAGCCTAAAGCTGATTTCCAAGTTTTCTGTCCTTTTAACTACCAGTAGTTTTTTGGGGCCAAGCTGACCCAAACTATTTTCTATACTACCCCTGCTGGGGGTATCCTTAGCTACATACAGCATACAGCATACAGCATACAGCCTTGTATTTCAGCAGTGAGATGAGACCTTCCCATCTCACACCCCGAACAAAATCGAGTTGGGCTGAGCAGTGCATAGGCAGCTTTGGATTCTCTGAATGAATACAAAGTTTACTCTGATTGGCTCAGGTAGGTCGGATGACATCATAAAACCTGACTCAGTCAGAACATGCTTTGCTTTGTGTTCATTAATTTAAATAATACATAGTTACATAGTAGGTTAGGTTGAAAAAAAGGATTTTTAATAAACAGCTTACCTGTAAAATCCTTTTCTTGAAATACATCACGGGACACAGAGCGCATAGCCATTACACTTGGGTTATATGGGTACCTTCAGGTGTGGACACTGGTGTAATCAATTTCACAGGAAGTTTCCTCCCTATATAACCCCCTCCCACTGGGAGTGCTTCAGTTTTGTAGCAAGCAATTCTCCCGAGGTTACACAATGTTCCCCAAAAGAGGGGTGGGAGCTCTGTGTCCCGTGATGTACTTCAAGAAAAGGATTTTACAGGTAAGCTGTTTATTAAAAATCCTTTTTTCTTTATCGTACATCACGGGACACAGAGCGCATAACCATTACACTTGGGATGTCCTAAAGCAATGCTATATGAAGGGAGGGAGACCGTAAGGCCAAGAATAGCCAAATAAAACATTGTCAGGAGAAAACATGGCTCCACCAACAGAAAAACAAGGGGGCGTGAACCGGGCCAGAGGATTCTATACTGCTGCCCGTAGGACCGCCTGCCCAAAAGCTGCGTCCGTACCCTTTGCAACGTCCAACTTATAAAATTTAGTAAACGTATGTACGGAAGACCAGGTTGCCGCCTTGCAAACCTGTGCCATAGAAATCTGATGGTGTGCCGCCCAGGAGGCACTCATGGCCTTTGTAGAATGGGCTTTAACTGATAAGGGAGGTGGAACGCGCTTCAGACCATAGGCCTGAAAAATCAGCTGCTTAATCCACCTAGCCAAGGAAGACTTGGCAGCCGGCTGACCCTTCTTGGGGCCATCCGGAAGAACAAAAGGCACATCTGTTTTCCGAATCTTCTCTGTAGCCTTGAGATAGACCCTCATGGCTCGAACCACGTCCAAAGTATGAAGCAGTCTTTCCTCTCTGGCCTGGGGAGTAGGAAAGGAGGAAGGTAGGACTAGGTCCTGATTCAAGTGAAAACTGGATATGACCTTAGGAAGGAAAGAAGGTTGAGGCCGCAGAACAACTCTGTCCTTATGCAGAATAAGGTATGGCTCCCTGCATGACAAGGCTGCCAGCTCGGAAACCCTTCTGGCTGAAGCCATAGCCACCAAGAAAACCAACTTTCGGGTTAGTAGCACAAGAGGGATTTCTGTCAGAGGTTCAAACGGCTGCCTTTGTAAAGCTGACAAGACCAGATTTAAATTCCAGGGGCAGAGGGGAGCTCTAATAGGGGGATTTACATGCAAGACCCCCTGCAAGAAGGTTTTCATAAGCGAATGGGTGGCCAAGGGTCTTTGAAACTATATTGATAAAGCCGACACCTGCCCCTTTAAAGTACTAAGAGCCAACCCCTTGTCAACGCCAACCTGGAGGAATCGCAAGATCCTGTCAATAAAAAACTTTCGAGGATGCCATTTTTGAGACTCGCACCACTCCACATAGGTTCTCCAGATTCTGTAATAAATATTTCTGGAGACCGGTTTCCTAGCCTGAATCAACGTAGATATGACCTGATCTGAGAGGCCTCTGCCCTTAAGAATTAGGGATTCAGCCGCCAAGCCGTCAAATTTAGCTGCTGTGAAGCAGGATGGCAGATTGGGCCTTGAGACAGCAGATCTGGGCGCAGGGGGAGCGGCCACGGCGCCCCGACTGATATCTTCACGATGAGTGCGTACCAAGCCCTCCTGGGCCAGGCTGGGGCCACCAGGATCACAGGCCTGCGCTCCACCCGAATCCTCCGTAGAAGGCGGGGAATCATCTGCAGTGGAGGGAACGCATACAGAAGAGAAAACTGGTGCCAAGGGCAAACCAAGGCATCGGTCCCGTAGGCCGAGGGATCCCTGGCTCGGGATATGAATTTGTCCAACTTTTTGTTGGATCTCGTTGCCATAATGTCCACGTCTGGGACTCCGAATCTTTGGATACCTGGGGGTGAAGCGACCATTCCCCCGGGAGCAACTGTTGACGACTCAAAAAATCTGCTTGCGAATTGTCTATCCCTGGGATGAACACCGCCGAGATGCAGGGTACATGGGCTTCGGCTCATGAGAAATCAGGTTTACTTCTCTTTGGGCTGCTGGGCTCTTCGTGCCCCCCTGGTGGTTTATGTATGCCACCGCAGTGGCGTTGTCGGACTGTATCCTTACTGGCAGACCCTGAAGGGGGAGAGTCCAGGCGATCAGGGCCAGTCGAGCAGCTCTGATCTCCAAGATATTGATGGGAAGCAGTTTCTCTGCCCCCGACCACAGCCCTTGCTGGGTCTGTTCTTCTAGAACTGCCCCCCAACCTAACAGGCTGACATCCGTGGATACTATCTTCCACGTGATGGGGCAAAAGGATTTCCCTTTTGACAAATTTTGAGAGACCAGCCACCAAGACAGGCTGCGCCGGACCTTCGGGGAGAGCACTAACGGACGATCTAACGACTGAATGGACTTGTTCCAAGCAGAGAGAATGGCTGCCTGAAGATATCTGGTATGGATCTGGGCGTAGGGCACAGCCTCGAAGGCGGCCACCATCTTCCCCAGCAGTCGCATACATAGGCGAATAGTCGGCCTCTTCTTGCCTAAGATCATTTGAACTGCTTGAGCTATTGATCTGATCTTTGCTTGAGGTAAAATTATCCTCTGGCAGTCTGTATCTAGCCGAAGGCCTAGATATTCCAACTGCCTTGTGGGTTTCAATACCGATTTTTCTAGATTTACAATCCATCCGAATTCCTCTAGATGCTGAACTGTGCGACCTACTGCCTGATTGAGGTTGGAGGCTGAGCTGTCGATAACCAGAAGATCGTCCAAGTATGCCAAGACTAAAATGCCTTCTGTCCTTAGGACGGCTAGCACCGGGGCTAACACCTTTGTGAATACCCGCGGAGCTGTTGCCAACCCGAAAGGGAGGGCTACGAACTGGTAATGGCGGTGATGTATCATAAACCGAAGAAACCTGTGATGTGCCGGGTAGATCGGCACTTGCAGATACGCATCTTTTATGTCTATAGATGCTAGAAAGTTGTCTTGATGTAGGCTGGCTGCCACCGAACGTATGGACTCCATACGAAAGGTCTGAATGTTTAGAAAGCGATTTAGGCGTTTGAGGTCCAAGATAGGCCTGACGTCGCCATTGGGCTTTGGTATTATGAAAAGGTTGGAGTAGAATCCCAGACCCCATTCCTGGGTTGGTACTTCTACGATTACTCCTTGGAGTAAGAGACGATCCAATGCTTTTGCAAGAGAGGCCCTCTTTAATGGGTCGCTTGGAAGACTTGACCCCTGAAAATGAGGAGGGGGGACTTCCCGAAACTCTAGCTTGTAGCCCGTGGTTACCACGGATCTTACCCAAGAGTCGGGAATTCTGGCCTTCCACACTTCGGAGAAGAACCGAAGCCTTCCCCCCACCCAAGAGAGTGGGGGCGCCCCTTCATGAATCTGACTTAAGGACTGGTTTAACCGGCTTGCGAGACCATGGCCTCTTGCCTGTCGTGGCTTGTCCTTGTGGGCAGCTATTAAATGCCGAACGCCCGGGAGGCCGTCGATACTGACGGGAAGTTGAAGGGGCCGAGCCTGCGAAGGCCTGTCGCTTAAATGCGGGCCCACGTGATCTTTTCTTGATGGGCAAGAAAGAACTTTTACCACCTGATATGGTCTGGATATATTTATCTAGGTCTTCACCGAATAGTCTCCCACCATGAAAGGGAAATCCTGCTAACAGCTTTTTGCAGGGTGCCTCTGCTGACCAGTTTTTTAGCCACAAAAGGCGACGCATATGAACCAACAGCAGAGATAAACGGGACGCCTGTTGAATGGAGTCCTTAATAGCATCTACTGCAAAGCAGAGAGCTCTTGGGAGGTCAGCCAATTCACGAGCTTGTTGAGCCGGTATGTCCTTTAATATCTGTTTAGTCTGATCCTTTAAAGCCTGACAAACGCCAATGGCTGCCACTGCTGGCTGAACCACGGCACCTACTGTGGTAAAAGAAGCCTTCAGTAGGGTCTCCAATTTTTTGTCGACTGGATCTTTAAACACCTGGACATTTTCCACCGGACAAGTCAGGGATTTATTTACGCAGGAAATGGCTGCGTCCACGGTAGGGAGTGCCCATTTCTTTGCAAAATCTTCTTCCATAGGATAGAGAATGGTAAACCTTTTAGGAGGGATAAAAATCCTATCAGGTCGAGCCCAATCCTGAAAAATCACGCTCTCCAGAAGGGGGTGAACCGGGAAAGATGCACCACTCAATGGTGCCTTCAAGGAACCTAAAGAGGATACCGCGGGGGCTAATTGTTCTGACACTGGAAGTTTAAAAGCAGTGCGAACCATATCCGTCAGAGACTGGATCCACAGACTCTCTGCTTGAGAAGCCGAAAAAATTTCATCTATAGTGGAATCTTCAATGTCTGACCCGTCAGGACTCAGGTCCGCTTGATCCCCCTGTGGGTCCAATTCCTCCGAAGAGAGGACCTCTGCATCTGAACACACCGTTTTAGGTGACGGGGATCTAGCCCGTTTGCCACCCGGCAAAGAGCGGGCAATTAAAGCAGTTAACCTTTTCTCTAGCCCACCCAGGGTGGATTCTAGCATTTCTTCCGTAACATAAACGGGAATGGGTTGATTGGGGGCCGCCTCTGCCCCTAGCACCCTCAATGGCTCCTGCACGATGCTGTTCGGTGGTCTATCTGGTGAGGGTGGGACCACTGGAGTCTGGCCCAAATCCTCTGACCCCGTTGGAGACCCCTTTACTTTTTTGGCACCTTTTGCAGCCTTAGCTGGTCCTGATCCCTTGGGAGCCATTGCACAACCTTGAGACACCCCTACAGCCAACACCCAACTGTTGTAGCTAGAAGTGAAACATTAATAAGGACAGGCTATGGTAAAATCTTTTCAAAATTTTCATACGCCTGAGAAGGCGGTAATACAGAGGAAAGTCCTGTGAGTATTGCCACACCAATGCCCGTTAGCTGGAGTCCAAGGTTGCACCGACTCAGATACTGCCAGATCTAAGGCTGAGTCCCTTTAAGCAAAAAAATATATATTTTTTTTTATTTTTTTTCTCTGGTCAGTGTGGACTTTTAAGTCCAGACCTGAAGATCCACAAACCACCACTGGGTGTCACTGTTAGCCAGAACTGGCTCAGCTGCGCTCTCTATGTCCTCACTCTCCACTGCTCTCAGGAGGGAATGACCAGCCAGGAAATGCTGTTTTTTTTTTTTTGCTTTATCTGAGACTGACGCTGCTGGCCCACCCCCCCCACGCCCCCCCCCCCCCACGCTGAAACCAACATGGAGGAAGCAGAGAGCAGAGGAGAAGCCTGGACCAGCGCTAGAAACACAGACACCTGGTAAGCCACTAATCTTTGTAGTGCACACATAGAGGAAGCTGTCTCCCTAGGCTTCCTAGGAAACAGGAGTTTTGTCAGCACTTTCTCTCTATACACGTGGGGCTGCAGTATCATGCTAACAGGCAAATCTGGGGGGAGTAGCAAAATACATATCTTTTAAAAGCATATATATATCTACATGTTATCTGGGTAAACATTAGTACATCCCATCCTGCCTCAACAGACATAGTGGAGATAATGGCTGATGCACAAGCATACCATTAGCCAACCCAGAACCCCCAGGGGGATACCTACTGTCGAACCAAGTCCCGCAGGTTCCCTCTTACCTGCTCCACGCCTCAGGGTATTGCAAAATGCAAGAGGCCCAGCCTTCCCCCATCTCCGTGGGTATTGTCTTGGACCTTCAGGGACCGGGGTCCTGTGTTAAGGAACCCACACCCCTGGACCTATATAGCATCCTGGCATCAGTAGCGTTTAGTTCTTGGAAGAGACTAAGGCACTGGAGCCCAGAATCCAGCCCTCCAAGGAGAGGCATTATAGGCAAAACCCCACTCCAGCAGGGCCCGGGTACCGTACACCTTGGCTTTGAAGCACTTCGGACGGATCCGGCTAGCTATCCTGGGTCCCGAGACCTCCGAGGGACAGCTAGACGTGACCAACACCTAAGACACTGGCGAAAAAACTGAAGCACTCCCAGTGGGAGGGGGTTATATAGGGAGGAAACTTCCTGTGAAATTGATTACACCAGTGTCCACACCTGAAGGTACCCATATAACCCAAGTGTAATGGCTATGCGCTCTGTGTCCCGTGATGTACGATAAAGAAAAAAAGACGCCAGTCCATCAAGTCCAACCTATGTATGTGATACCTTGTATATCCCTGTATGTTTTGGTTGTTCAGGTGCTTATCTGATAGTTTTTTGAAACTATCGATGCCCCCCCCCCGCTGAGACCACCGCCTGTGGAAGGGAATTCCACATCCTGGCTGCTCTTACAGCAAAGAACCCTCTACGTAGTTTATGGTTATATCTCTTTTCTTCTAAGTTAAATGAGTCTAATTTTAAAGCTGTCTATTGAATAGCTGAGCAATGCTCAGCCCGACTCAGTTTTGTTCCCAAGTGTGAGAGAGGGAGGTCTTGTCTCACTGCCTAAAGACTATGGGCCAGATTCAGGTAGATGGGCGAATCTTTAAGTTGGAGTAACGTTTCTCATTAACGTTACTCCGGCGAAATTTTAGGAGCAAGTACTGTTATTCACATAGCACTTGCTCCTAAAGTTGCGGCGGCGTATCGAAAATGAGCCGGCGGAATTCAAAATGGGGCGGGTAGGGGGCGTGTATTATTATAACTAGGCGCGATCCCGCGGCGAACGTACTGCACATGCGTCGACTGTCAGTGCGCATGCTCCAAATTCTGTCAGTGAACGTCAATGACGTCAATCCCCATTCACGGACGTTTTACGCAAACGACTCAAATTTTTTTTTTCAACGCGATGACGGCCATACTTAACATAGGATACTCCACTAAGGGGCTGCTTTATCTTTACGCCGCGTATCTCTTACGGAAACGTCGGAAAGTCACTGCGTCGCGCCCGAATACGATCGTGAATTTCCGATTCCCGCTGATTAACATATTCTCGGCGTTAATCAGCGGGAACGCCCCGCGCGCCATTTTTAAAATTGAAGTTACGATATGATGGCGAAATACAATTACGCCGCTCGTATAGTAACTCCAACCCGGCGTTTCTTGTTTTC
Source organism: Rana kukunoris (assembly GCA_029574335.1). NCBI lineage: Eukaryota > Metazoa > Chordata > Amphibia > Anura > Ranidae > Rana > Rana kukunoris. The sequence goes on from CM056054.1 coordinate 92,535,663, forward strand.
TGACTAAAGAAAACAGAAACGCCGGCTCAAAGTGAAAGTTAGGCTGGAGTATCACTGATACTCCAGCCTAACTCTACCTGAATCTGGCCCTATGTGGCTAAGGCTACATACAGTTTATAAAACACACTTAGCGGTGTTAGTGTAAAAAGTATGTAATGGAAAAACATGGAAATCTGCTTTAAATGTGAGCTCCATGCACTCCTGCATTAAAGGTTAAAATCCCAGACCATCTAGTCCAGGCATGTCAAACTCAAGCTGAAGAATGGGCCACAAGGGTAGTTGTACTTTCATCTGCATGCCCCATTTTGATCATTATAAATGGTAATTGAAATGTAATGTAGCGCTCACCCCCGAAGAAGCCGCTGGTTGTTGTTTGGGATTGGTGTATTAAGTTACCTTGTAGTGTGTCTAGGGGTAGTAGCAGTGAGCGAATGTCCAGTCACCAAATGGATTTTCAAATGCTTTATTCCAGGGCCCAATACGGCCAACATCAACAGGGGTAGGAAAGGTTGATGAAGCAATAGAGAACAGTGCGGTATCAGGCCTGGATAAAAAGTAGAGCAGTCCTGCTCTCAGTAGTAGTAGATACAGTTCGTCTCCACTCTTGCCAGAGTGGGTGAAGTGTCTCCGGACAGACCCTTGTTATAAGCCTGGCAGCCGAAATGTCACTTTTAGGTTGCTGGGAGGAACCGGTCTCTATTACAGACCTGGCTCGGGGCTCTGCCACAGGCTTAATACTTTAGTACTCAAGAGAACAATTCGGATTGAGCGAGTCCTCCCAGTAAATGCAATGAAAAGGGTCACCGGTTGACAGCTGACATGTACCTGTCAATTCTGGTAACCAGATCCCCGATGGTTCGTTCAAGCCCTTTTAGATAACCTGCCTCCAGGTTCTCCTCAAGCCGATCCCCCACCAAAAAGCACACAGCCTGGGATCTTCTCAGTAGGGTCGGGGACCCAGTAAGTCACTGGGGCCCCTATCAACATCTGGATGGGTCTCCATGGAGAAGGCAGCTCTGGCCAGGTGGGCCATGAGAGCGAGGTCCGTGGATGCGTGCACCCTGAAGGTGGATGCCGCACCTGGAATGTGGACCCCGCGCAGAAAAGAAGAACCGCCCACCCAGAACACGTGGCAGCTGCCCCAGATATACCCCTCCCCAGCATGCCTAGCGAGGGAAGAACTCCTCTAATTGGCTGCTGGGGAAAAGTGGCTCTGTCAGAACCCCTCTAGCACCAACTGCCGCCCAGGGGTGTAATCACACCCCTGGGTCGCAGTGAAAGAGATTAATTAATTTCCTGAACCCCATTTCTGCCGCCTGATCCAAATATAAGGTGAAATAGCAGTCCAGACACAGAATCTACATCTCACCTTTTCCAGCTTCTCAGCCCAACAGGATGTGATTAGGCCTTCCCATTTCTTTTATTGCCAAAATGACATCACAAAACATATTCATTCAATTGGTTCATTTCACACCCACTGATTACACCCATTCAGTCTCTTATTACACGCTTTGTAGTTGTAACTTTAGAACAATATCTGACAAATCTTTTCAAGGAAAATATACACTTTATTTCAGTGGTTCTAATCATAACACAAAATAAAATTTTCATTTTCGCATGTACATTAGTGTTGCTCACGAATATTCGCATTGCGAATATTCGCTACGAATATTGCATATTCGAGTATTCGCGAATAACTCGAATATTGCTGCGAATATTCGCTATGGCGAATATTCATATTTTTTCTAATTTATTTTTAAAACAGATCACATCCTAGTGATCTCCATCGACGTCTAAAAGCATTGCTGGTATGATTAGAGAGAGACCCTGGGCCGAGTAGCTGATGCGATTCTTTTATGTTGCCGAAAATTCGCATTGCGAATTTTCGGCAATATAAAAGAATCGCATCAGCTACTCGGCCCTTCTTTTGCATCAGAGCCATTCAGAATAACTCGAATATTCGACAAACGGAATATTGCGCGATTATCTTCTCCGCCCTTCTTTTGCATCAGAGCCAATCAGAATAACTAGAATATTCGGCAAAAGGAATATTGCGCGATATTCCTTTTGCCGAATATTCGAGTTATTCTGATTGGCTCTGATGCAAAAGAAGGGCGGAGAAGATAATCGCAAAATATTCCTTTTGCCGAATATTCGAGTTATTCTGATTGGCTCTGATGCGCCCTTCTTTTGCATCAGATCCAATCAGAATAACTCGAATATTCGGCAAAAGGAATATTGCGCGATTATCTTCTCCGCCCTTCTTTTGCATCAGAGCCAATCAGAATAACTAGAATATTCGGCAAAAGGAATATTGCGCGATATTCCTTTTGCCGAATATTCAAGTTATTCTGATTGGCTCTGATGCAAAAGAAGGGCGGAGAAGATAATCGCGCAATAGGAATATTGCGCGATTATCTTCTCCGCCCTTCTTTTGCCCCCTTATTCTCCTTTCTTTTAAGTAGAGTTAGTGTAGAGTTAGTGTTTAGTGCATATTAGTTTAGTAATACAGGAAATGATCTCCGTTTATGAGAATTTCGCAATCATTTTGCATTAGCGAAATTTCGCAACATTTTTTTTGGATAAAATATCACGAATATTCGATATTAGCGAATATTCGCGAATATTCTTCTATATATTCGCGCAATATCGCGACATCGAATATGGCGTATTCCGCTCAACACTAATGTACATCACAGTCCCCCCTTAAAATGACTGTTTTATCAGTACTGTCCCTATGTTCTCTTTGTCCCTCCCTACTGTCAAAACTTAATAAAACCCTCCAGGAATGTCTAGACTCCCTTTGTACCAATAAGGAATTGGTGATTAGGCCAGCCGACAAAGGGGGGGGGATTGTTATTTTGGACAGAGTGGATTACCTCAGAGAAATGCACAAAATAGTGGACGACACAGACACCTACACTGTTCTACCAAGTGACCCTAGAGGAAGGTTTAGAAAGGATTTGGAGGTTCTTTTGTGGAAGGGGTATTATGAGGGCATTTTGTCCCTCAATGAGAAATTATACCTTTTGCCTAAAGCCCCCCGTACACCAACTATTTATTATTTACCGAAGCTGCATAAGGACCCAATCTGCCCCCCGGGTCGTCCTATAGTAAGTGGGATCGATTCCATTACGTCCCGGGTGGGCAGATATGTGGATTTTTACCTTCAGCCTTTGGTGAAAAAGGTTCCTTCATATGTCAAGGATTCCAGACATATTATCAACATTCTGTCTGGGTGTATCCCGACTCCTGACATGTGGATGGTAACCATAGATGTAGCTTCCTTATATACAATAATTCCTCACCAACTGGGATTTGAAGCCGTACAGTGCTTCCTAACGAGAGACTCAGGATTGGAGACAAAACAGATTGAGTTTGTAATGTCCCTACTCAAATTTGCAGCCGCCTCAAATTATTTCTGGTTTGATCATAATTTTTATAAACAAGATACGGGGGTTGCCATGGGGGCCAAATATGCCCCCAGTTTGGCCAATTTGTTTATGGCCAAATGGGAGGAGGATGTCATCTATTCAGGCGACCTACCCCAGGTGGCCCTGTGGGCTAGGTATATAGATGACATCCTCCTCCTATGGGCAGGGACTCAGCATGACCTGGCCATGTTTATTGAGTCCCTCAATAATAACCAAAGGGGAATACAGTTAAAATTTGAGGCTAGTCAGACTGAAGTACACTACTTGGATCTTAAGATTGAGGCCATAGAGGGTAAATTTATTACATCTACCTTCTTTAAAGAGACGGATAGGAATTCCTTTATCCCAAAAGATAGTTGTCATCATGAACCATGGCTTAGAGCTGTCCCCAAAAGCCAGTACCTCAGACTGAGGAGAAACTGTTCTGATCTTAGACAGTTTGATAATCAAGCCTTTGTCTTGACCAGCCGCTTCTTAGAGAAAGGTTACTCTCAGGATGAACTACGAAGGACATTATTCGATGTCCGCGGCACCCTGAGGGAGGACCTTTTACGTGATAGGGTGACTGAAGAAGGGGTAAAATTCCCGGAAGGGGTACCGTTTATTACTACTTATTCTGTACAACATAGGGCTGTTTCTCATTTAATAAATAAACATTGGCATATAGCCACTAATGACCCCTTGTTGAAGGGCATTCTACCCCCCAAACCCCGTGTCGTGTTTAGAGGGACTCAGCCCATAAGAAACATGGTTGCACAAAATGTGATCGATCCTCCTAATAGAGGGATTGGATTTTTCAACCAATTACAGGGGTACTATAAATGTAGAAGGTGTAGAGTTTGCAGTCTGAGTTCAAACCTGCATAGGTGTGTGACCGTTTTTTCCTCTACAGTCACAGGTAGAGAACATAAGATTAGGCCATGCATCACTTGTGCATCCACAGGTGTGGTGTACCTTCTACAATGCCCATGCGGTCTACAATATGTGGGCCGCACCAAAAGGGCCTTTCAAGTTCGAGTGAATGAGCATATTACAAACATCTTGTCGGGCTTTAAAGATCACTCTGTCTCTAAGCATTATAAACTCAAACACAATCGAGACCCATCCAATACCCTCTTCTTGGGAATAGACAAATTCAAGCCCCATTGGAGGGGGAGCCATTTAGTTAGGGAAATTTCTAGGATGGAAATGGGGTGGATATATAGACTTAAGACCTATACCCCCTATGGGTTGAATGTAGAGACTGATACTAACGCATTCATCAATAATGCATAATATCCCACTTTATTTCTGTAAACTCACTGTGAAGTGCACCAACAGAGGCGTTTTTTTGGAACCGTCTTTTTTTATGTGTTTTCAGTGTTTAACTCTTTTTCTCCTCTCGTCCATAACCACTAGCACTTTAAAGGTGTATAAGTTATAAATTAAAAATAGGCTCAACACAATTTGTTAAGGTTAGAAGTAACCCCGGTATGGGATCGTCTTATCACTATATTCATTATATATTTTTCACCATTATTACTTTTTAGCTTGCAAACAACATTTTGGAAATAGGAACATGGCCCTTGAAGAAAGGCCCACTTTTTATGCATTAGCATTAACTATGTTAGCCATATAGGGTATGACTAGCTTAGGTAACTAACTAGGCCTTATTAACCTAGTATGGTTAACAGGAGCAAATAAGGCTGTAGACCTGCTGACCAGGGATTATTCTGAGTTGGTAGGGTACATATATATTCTCCCTCTTATTCAAATAAATTATAGTATTTATTTATTATACACCTTATATATTTTTATTTTATTTTATTTATTTTTCACTTAATTAAATAAGTATTTATGCACTGATGTTTATGCATCTAATTTTATGTTAGAGAACCTTAAACACAATTTTTTCACTTATTTATTTTCACTCTATTAATTTTGAGTGCACATAAAGGTTAAGGTAGAAAAGGAGTGTACTATTCTCTAGGCGGGATGCGAGGGGTTAAGAGTAAATCCATATATCCCTGGTAAAATCCGCGCCAACAAGCTCCAACATAGATCTGATCTGCTTATAAAAGCCAGGGTGGTTTTCCTCCTTTGTTCCTATGGAGGGCGCCAGACTTTATAGCAGGTGCAGGTACTAGTATATTTATCTAAGTATAACAGTTCACTATGGACTGATAGCTAGATACATCTTTCCCATAAATCATAATATAATTTTTTCATGCTATACAATTAGACCTGTTTTTCCATCCTGACTAGGGCTTAATCGCTTTGGTATTTGGATGAGGGTCTGTTTTTTCCTTATATATCTAGATCTTTGTTTGTGTCTTCAGCGTAAGTTGAATATCTGCCTCAGCTGGCGGTGATATTCTTCCAAGCGCGAGGTATGGGCAGCTATACCACACTTAAGATGGCGGCCGCGGCCACGGTTGTTAGGCACTTCACATTGAGGATCGCGTATTTAACTGGTGACTATACTGCGTTAGCCCTACCCATTGAGAACGTCCCTTTGATGACGAAACGCGTCTGGGAAAGACACGCAGTGACGTCACCACGCACGCACGGAGGAAGGGCTCCGCTTTGTTTGCCGGCCGGCGATTTGTTTTAAATGTTTGTGATGCTTTGACTAAATGTGAGTATCATTTTTATGTTTTAACCACTTCCCCACCGCGCCATAAGCATTTTACTGCTACGGCGCGGTGGAGTTGCTTTGACACGACGTCCCTGGGACGTCCTCGTGCACTTCCGCGATTGCGCGTCCCCTGGGACGCGCTCGCGAAAGTGTCCGTGCTCGCCGGGTCTAGAAGACCCGGCGCATCACGGATCACGGTAAATTGCCGCTGATAGCGGCCGTTTACCACGTGATCGCGCCGTCGAATGACGGCGCGATCACTTGTAAACAAACCGGCGTCATTTGATGACGCCGGTTCCTCCCTCTCCTCGCTCTCCGCTCTGTACAGTGTGCGAGGAGAGGGGGGGGGAGCGGGGTGTCAGCAGCTGAGCTGTGGCTGGATCTGGAACAAATGCAGTCACAGATCCAGCCATCCCTCAAAACATCCCAGCTCTGCAATCCCCTAGTACCCTGCAATCCCCCCAGTACCCAACAATCCCCCAGTACCCAACAATCCCCCAGTACCCAACAATCCCCCAGTACCCCACAATACCCCAGTACCCCACAATACCCCAGTACCCCACAATACCCCACAATACCCCAGTACCCCACAATACCCCAATACTCAACAATACCCCAGTACCCCACAATACCCCAATACTCAACAATACCCCAATACTCAACAATACCCCAATACTCAACAATACCCCAATACCCCGATACTCGGCAATACCCCGATACTCGGCAATACCCCGATACTCGGCAATACCCCGATACTCGGCAATACCCCGATACTCTGCATGATACTTTGCAATACCCCAATACTCGGCAATACCCCAATACTCGGCAATACCCCAATACTCGGCAATACCCCAATACTCTGCATGATACTCGGCAATACCCCAATACTCGGCAATACCCCAATACTCGGCAATACCCCAATACTCTGCAATACCCCAATACTCTGCAATACCCCAATACTCTGCAATACCCCACTACTCTGCAATACCCCACTACTCTGCAATACCCCAATACTCTGCAATACCCCAATACTCTGCAATACCCCAATACTCTGCAATACCCCAATACTCGGCAATACCCCAATACCCTGCATGATACTTTGCAATACCCCAATACTCTGCAATACCCTGCGCGATACTCTGCAATACCGCCTATGGAGATTTTTAAGTAGCGAAGTTTGGCGCCATTCCACGAGTGTGCGCAATTTTGAAGGGTGACATGTTGGGTATCTATTTACTCGGCGTAACTTCATCTTTCACATTATGAAAAAAAATTGGGCTAACTTTACTGTTTTGTTTTTTTTTTTTTTTTAGCACAAAACAGTTTTTTTTAAAAACACGCGTTCAATAAATTTCTGCGAAAATACCGTGCGCGATAAAAAGTTGCAACAACCGCCATTGTATTCTTTAGGGTCTTTGCTAAAAAAGCATATATAATGTTTTGGGGTTCTATGTAATTTTCTAGCAAATAAGTGTTGATTTTTACATGTAGGAGAGAAATGTCAGAATTGGTCTGGGTGTTCCAGAACGCCTGATGGCGCTCCCTGCATGTTGGGCCTCTGTATGTGGCCACGCTGTGTAAAAGTCCCACACATGTGGTATCGCCATACTCGGGAGGAATAGCAGAATGTGTTGTGGGGTGTAATTTGTGGTATGCATATGCTGTGTGTGAGAAATAACCCACTAATATGACAGAAACAAGTTTTTTTTTTTTTTTTTTACAGAATTTTCAGTCGTTTTTCTTTTATAGCGCAAAAAATAAAAAACCCAGAAGTGATCAAATACCACCAAAAGAAAGCTCTATTTGTGTGAAAAAAAGGACAAAAATTTCAAATGGGTAGAATGTTGTATGACTGAGTAATTGTCATTCATATTGTGAGAGCACCGAAAGCTGAAAATTGGTCTGGTTAGGAAGGGTGTTTAAGTGCCCAGTGGTCAAGTGGTTAATAAACCTTTTTTGTAAACGGAATTACACTATTGGTCCATCCTTCTCTCTCCATCCATATTCCGTGAGCACCGCTATACCTTGGTATTTGCTGGAAGTTGCACCCAGGAATCATACAGGATTAAAGGCCGCGGCTGGGCTAAAGCCAATTGCTTCATTGAGCTTGCCCTCTGGTAAGCAGCCCCCCCTTATTCTGGTGAAGGGATCACTTTATCATTAACATCTCGTCACCGTGGTGGAGTGAACCATTATGATCTGTTGTTGTTTTGCCTCCTGACACTTGGTTTTTCAAGTTTTTGTAACAAGGACTTTATGAACATTTATGTTATTCAGGATCTGTGTTTTTTTGCATTTTTCTTTTTTGAGGTTCTATTTCTATGTCAACCTGTATACTAATATATACCACTATGTGATGTTTCAAGCTACACCATTGGCTACAACACAGGAGATTACTGCTCAGCAGTCCTTATTCATACATATATTTTTTATCCTGATGAGCGCGGCTTTGCTATTTTGTGTCAACTCTTATGTTTCGCATAGCTTCCAGACAACGAAACTTCAGGAGGTACTCAAACACTATTCTTTCCCTCACTTGTAAATGTGGTATGTGTTTTTCTTAACAGGTAAGGACGGTAATGGAGGATACGGTCAATACAACAAAACATTATCGTAACCAGTAGAAATGTGTTATCACCCAAAATTACTGTCCCCAGGTGACATTCTAAATGCACCCCCCTTGTTCACTAGGGCCATATGTTTTACAAAGTAATTTGTGAAGTGTCCTCTAGGTGTTTTGTAGTTAACAAACCTCTATTGACCATAGCAAACATAATTAATCCAATCTACATTCCTATTACTAAATTAAATTTCATAAAAAGCATCCGTTTCACCTAATTACTATATTTTCCTTCATATGCATTTTAATTTTGCAGAACAACATTAATTTTATATTGTGCTCTTTCCTAAATATTTTATTCCCTAAAGAAACATATTCATTAAATTACACTAGTTATCAGAACCGATCATACAGTATGAATACTCTTGTCACATGACCGTTTAAACAAGCAGCCCTTGGTTCAGTCTTAAAGCTTCATTGTGCCCATATAGGGATCCATCTACAAAGGCACAATACCCCTTCCCACTGAACACATTCGTCAATCCGAAGCCTGAAAAGTGACATTTTGTTCCATAAATATGGCTCTATCATACTGCATCATCTGTTCATATTGTATCTTCAATTTTCACTATTTTATCTGACCTTTCTTAAACATATGCAGATTAACCACTTCCCGCCCGGCCAATAGCAGATTTACGGCCGGGAAGTGGTTAAAAAATCGTGACTAGACGTTCTCAAACGTCCAGCACGATTTCATGCCGCGCGCGCCCGTGGGGGTGCGCAGCGATCGCTGATGCGGGGTGTCAGTCTGACACCCTGCATCACCGATCTCGGTAACGAGTCTCCGGCGGAGGCTCGCTACCACGTGATCAGCCGTGTCCAATCACGGCTGTCCACGATGTAAACAGGAAGAGCCGCCGATGGCCCTTCCTCACTCGCGTCTGACAGACGCGAATACAGGAGAGCCGATCGGCGGCTCTCCTGACAGGGGGGGTTGTTTATCAGCGCAGCCCCCCCTCGTATGCCCACACTGGACAACAGGGATGCCCACACTAGACCACCAGGGATGCCCACACTGGCAGGGCAAAACAAATAAAAAAAAACGCAAAAAAAAAACAGGATTAAAAAAAAAAAAAAGAAAGATGCCAGTCAGTGCCCACACATGGGCACTGACTGGCAACATATACATCAGTGCCACCCCTCAAAGTCCATCAGTGCCACCCCACAGTGTCCTTCAGTGCCACCCCTCCATGCCAATCCATGCCCAGTGCCCATCTATCAGTGCCCATATGTGCCACCCATAAGTACCCATCAGTGCCACCCATAAGTGCCATTCTGTGCCGCCTATGAGTTCCCAGTGCTGCCCATGAGTGCCCATCAGTGCCGCCTATGAGTGCCCATCAGTGCCACCTATGAGTGCCCATCAGTGCCACCTATGAGTGCCCATCAGTGCCACCTATGAGTGCCCATCAGTGCCGCCTATCAGTGCCCATCAGTGCCGCCTATCAGTGCCCATCAGTGCCACCTATCAGTGCCCATCAGTGCCACCTATCAGTGCCGCCATATAAGTGCCCGTAATTGAAAGAAAACATACTTATTTACAAAAAAGTTAACAGAAAAAAATAAAAATGTATTTTTTTTTCTAAATTTTCAGTCTTTTATTAGTTGTTGCACAAAAAATAAAAATCGCAGAGGCGATCAAAAGAAAGCTCTATTTGTGGGGAAAAAAGGACGGCAATTTTGTTTGGGTACAGTGTAGCATGACCACGCAATTGTCATTCAAAGTGCGACAGCGCTGAAAGCTGAAAATTGGCTTGGGCAGGAAGGTGCGTAAGTGCCTGGTATGGAAGTGGTTAAGACAATATTTCATTCTCTTTGAAACTACACCCTTAAAGCAAGATGTTCTTCAAAACAAATGGTGCAAAAACCCACATTTTAGTAAAATACGAGAGTGAAGCCCCGTACACACGGCCGAGGTTCTCGGCAGAAACCAGCGAGAACCTCGCTGGGATCCTCATTCTGCCGAGAACCTCGGCCGTGTGCACAGATTCGCCGAGCCCAGCCCGTCGGGAAACCCATCGAGCAAATAGAGAGCAGGTTCTCTATTTGCTCGACGGCCGTCGGGATTTATGGCTGGTCGCCTTTTCCGACGGGCTGGCCGCCGAATCTGACGGCCGGCCGAGAACCTCGACGGGCGGAACGATGTGTTCCGCCCGTCGAGGTTCTCTGCCGTGTGTACGTGGCCAGAGAGAGAGAGAGAAAGAAAGAGAGAAGGAAAGAGAGAGAAAAGGAAAGAAAGAGAAGGAAAGAGAGGGAGAGAGAGAGAGAGAAAGAAAAAGAGAGAGAGAAAAAAAAGAAAGAAAGAGAGAAATAGCTCCAAATGATTGTGTACCAATCACCTCTTACTAAAGAAAGATTTTACCCTATAATACACCTTTATAGTCCACTTAACATAAACTCAGATATTTTTTCCTTCAAAAATTTCAATGAACTCTCAAGGTCATTTAACCTCTTATGGACCGCCGCATGTACATTTACGTCGGCAGAATGGCACCGACAGGCACATCAACGTATATATACGTTGGTGCCTTGAGGTGGGTCGAGGGTCCGATCGGGACACCCCCCCCCCCCCCGGTACATGCGGCGGTCCCCGTGGCTGGCCGAGCAATCCGGGACAAGGGGGCAGCTATTCGTTTTTGTCCTCCCCCTCCGGATCGCTCCCAGCCAATCTGCGCACTCCCCCGCCCTGCACTTCCTCCTCCTGTGTAAACACAGGAAGGGGGAAGTGATGTGATCTCTCCTCTCAGTGGTTTTTTCAACCGCTGCTGAGGAGAGATCACATCGCACAGTAAGTCTGCACAACACTACACTGACACACACTACACATAGGCACATTAACCCTCCCCTCTAGGTTCAGGGTAGCCCCCGTACCCCCCCTAATAAAGTTTTAACCCCTTGATCACCGCCCTAGTTAACCTTTTCACTCCCTATTGCCAGCATCACTAAGCGATCATTTTTCTGATCGCTGTATTAGTGTGGCTGTTCCCGCTAGGTAGCTCATTTTTTTTATTGCGATTTTTTTTTACTAAAGACATGTGGCTAAATACATTTTGGCCTAAATGTTTGACTAAAATTTTGTTTATTTGATTTTTCTTATAACAAAAAGTAAAAAATATTGATTTTTTTTCAAAAATGTCGCTCTATTTTTGTATATAGCGCAAAAAATAAAAATCGCAGAGGTGATCAAATACCACCAAAAGAAAGCTCTATTTGTGGGAAGAAAAGGAAGCAAATTTTGTTTGGGAGCCACGTCGCACGACCGCGCAATTGTCAGTTAAAGCGACGCAGTGCCGAATCGCAAAAAGGGGCCTGGTCATTTACCTGTATTTTGGTCCGGGTCTTAAGTGATTAAACCAATCACTAGAAAATGTTTTCACTTAAAAGTCAGTCACATGTTGGTTTCTGATTTCTGCAAACACACAGAAGAGGAAAGAAAGCATTTTCCTTAACGACCTTCAAGTAGAAACATCTGTCCCCTCCCCCCCCCACTGCTTGGAGAGAATTGTACAAGCTTATACGATACACTGTATACCATACAATCGAATTGTATAGTTTTTCTCATTTTTATCCCTTTTTCAAAAAATGTTAAACATATTTGGTTTGTACATCTGCCGAAAATATGACATTTACCGACTACAGCAGCGACAAAGGATCGTTTAGAAGACAAACTCGTGAAATTCACAGACTAGCTCCAGCCTAATGAACTGTGAAGTGGCCATTTTCACGAGAAACACCTCCTTCCAACCAGAATCTCCACTCTGTTAGTAAATCGAACATAACTTTCATATTTTAATATTTTCCCTGGGGAGCCTTAAGCAACTTAGAACAATCTACTACCCCAATTTGACAACAAAACCCAAATTTAGAATCTGTTGCAAACATTGCTTGCAACCAGATCTGTAGGATTTTCTGTTAAATACAAAATACCATGCTGTTTATAATCATTTGAGTTTTATAAAATTCTTTACACAATCTCAATCAATAATCTTCTTTTAAACCTTTGTTCTGATCCCATGTTTGTGCTTTGAATGACATATCATAACACATTTTCAGTTGTTTAGGCTAGATATTCATGAACATTTACAGGCAGTATTAAACTTAATTTTCTCATTAAAGAACTTCTTTACACTCTGACATTAATTACCTGATTATCTTATGAGATACAGTATATCACAGTGATTATGGGACTCACGACCTGTAGTTACTTCATCTCTTGATTTTAACTTCTGGGACCCCCCTTGGGACCCCTCTATATATCAGGGCCTATATCACACATATATCAGCTATATTCCAACCCACAGATTCCCAATAGTCACAATCACATGTATTTGAAAAAAGATATATAGTTTCATTCAGATGTGGGTGGCACAGTCCATCGTATCTCATCTCAAGAGAATGTTTTTGTTTCCGAAGAAACCTTTCTTATTGGTACCTACGTCAGAAATGCAAGAAAAACTCATAAACGGATATTAGTTAATTATTTTTCAAGAGCGGTCACATAATTTTCAAAGTATCAGACTGTAATTGCAACTGTCAGGCCGCGTACACAGAATCAGACCGGTCCGATGAAATTGGTCTTAAGATCAGTTTTATAGGACCAATTCGATGGTGTGTACGGCCCATCGGACCGTTGTCTGTCGGAGCAAAGTTTTAAAACTTGCTTTAAAATATGTCCGACAGACACCTGTCCGTCTGACCAAAACGATAGTACACAAAAGCATCGGACCAAAAACCCGCACATGCTCAGAATCAAGTCGACGCATGCTTGGAAGCATTGAACTTCGTTTTTTCAGCACGTCGTTGTGTTCTACGTCACCGCGTATTGGCCTGATCGGATTTTTGGCCCGATGGTGTGTACGCACATCAGACCATCAGACCACTTCAGCGTGGTCCGATGAAAACGGTCCGTCGGACCATTCTCATCGGACTGGTCTGATCGTGTGTACGTGGCCTCATCGCCTATAACAACCTAATCTAGAGACTGTCTCAAATAAGATTTCAAAAGAGGATAATAAATGCCCTTGGGGAATACCATATACTATGCCTGAGGGTGGCATGGTATGGCATGTGGAAAAAAAACGTTTAAATGTGATATGTAAAACGTTGCCATGTGGTACCCAGAACCCTTCATCCTTCATTTGTGACTGTGAACGCAAGGACTGTAGCAATGAATGCAAGGATTTACTCTCTCTCTCTACCACCTCGGCTACCCCATGGGAGCGGATTCTACCTCCAGGTAGGTCTGCAGGTCTACATCACTCTCTTTCCTCCGTGTTTGTCCAATGAGATGGCATTATCATACCCCCCCTGGACAAAACGATGAAGAGAAGAAGAGCCGGTGGGCCGCAGAGCACAGAATCCAGTATGGGCAGCGGGCAGGAGGGGACACCATCTGCGTTTAGGACGGGGCAAGGCTTCGAGCATTCGGGCAGGATCCATGCTGTCAGGATAGCAGGGGCATTGTGCAGCATACATTTGGGCAGAACATGAGGGGAAGGAAGGGACAGTAACCATAGTAACAGGCCCTGGGCACCACATTACAACAGCTAAACTGTCAAAAAGCCCTTTATGTATCAGAGCATAAATCATACCACCATCAAAGCCAGTGAGAAATATAAAATCATTGTGAGTCACCAAAACTCCTTCTTATATATTACCATCAGTTGCCATAAATGTGTAACATGTTGCAATTCGGCAGTCTGTCTCTGAAAAGAAAAAAAACTGTCTCCCAGGCTTTTATTTTTTTCTTCTTCCCCAGGAGGAGGGGTGTAAAGTGGGGGGGCTGTTTGCAAGGGGGAGGTCCTCCAACTTACGAGAGAGAGAGAGAGAGAGAGAGAGAGAATTCCTGTCCAGCAGAGAAAGAGTTAAGTGAAGGGGGGTAGAGGGGGGGGAATTCCTGTGTTTCAACTATAAAATAACTTCTAGCCGATGACAGAAACAAACAATAGACCAGATATTATTATTATTATCATCATCATTATCATAGAGGATAGTCAGACAGACACACCAGTCCCATGTTTTAAAAAAAAAAAAACCATAGCACTATGCGATCCTGTTCATGGCTTTGCCTCTGTCAGCCAGCTGAGAAATCTGATACTCCGGGCTGCATGGCAGGGGAGAAAGTGTGAAGGGGGGAAGGAAAACACCACACAGCCAGTTTTCTCGGACTGCTTGCATTAACCATACAAAAATGCATGTAAAAACGCATGGCAGTTTATAACACGGACAAACAAGTAAAATAATACACAGAACACAACTGTTTCAGCCCTCTGTCTGTAGAGCGTCAATTACCCCTCAAAAAAATATACATAAATGTATTTTGTCTCTATACACAATTGTATAATGTAGCCAAATCAACCCCCAATATAAAACCCCTTAATTAAAAAGAAAACCCTCAGCTCTTCCTAGCCAAGTGAATTCCCAAACCTCTCAGCGCCCTTAGCCAAGACATATTTACATGTGCATATTGCCAACCTCACTTAACCGAATGCCAGTAAATCACGGATGTTTTAGGAAGGAATCCAGTGACACCATGGTCATATATACATCTCCACAACCCCTAAAGAGAAGATACTGTCCACCCAAACTAACATAAAAAAAACACAGATATCAGCCCGGCAGAAGGGACGATGGGTTAAAAAGACTTTACTCAAGAATTTTCCCATCTTTGAAAGGGTAAGGCACAACACAAAGACCGAGAAAATGAAGGGCGCCTGCACGGAAGCGGACTGCGGCAAGAAACGCATCCATGGAGGTGATCAGCCTCAATCCGCACAGTCGCACCCCACCGGCATCTCGGGGTGCTGTATCTCCCCAATAGAGCAAGGTACACGTTGGACGCCAAAATGAAAGAGATTAATTGATTTCCTGACACAATTTCTCAGGGTGAACCCCATTTCTGCCGCCTGATCCAAATATAAGGTGAAATAGCAGTCCAGACACAGAATCTACATCTCACCTTTTCCAGCTTCTCAGCCCAACAGGAAGTGACTAGGCCATTCCATTTCTTTTATTGCCAAAATGACATCACAAAACATATGCATTCAATTGGTTCACATTATACATTTCACACCCACTGATTACACCCATTCAGTCTCTTATTACATGCCCCCTGTGATGTCTGTACTTGGCATGGTGCCCACATCATCCTTGTAAGTCCACGTGTCATATAGGCATAAAAAGTCCATTGTCAGCTCTGCAAGAGTTTTCTTCCAGTCACACAAGCTCACAGGAGATCCGAGGGAGGAGGAGGGGCGGTTTCCTCTTACAATTTGAAGTGAAGCTTTTTAAGGAATGCAATGGGGGGAAGGGAAGAGGGTCTGAACATGTTTGAAACATGAGGGAAAAATGGCATCTGAACAAACAGCTCCAATTTGTCCTTTTTCCCCAATGCTGAGTCCATAACTTCTTTGGCTTCATTTCAAACAGATTTGTAGTTGTAACTTTAGAACAATATCTGACAAATCTTTTCAAGGACAATATACACTTCATTTCAGTGGTTCTAATTCTAACACAAAATAACATTTTCATTTTAGCATGTCCATCACAGCAGACCGACCCACAGGACAAAAAATGTGTTCTGGAAGACCTTGCAGGACTTGAAATTAAAAAGCAATATGATCCGATACATATGAAAAATGGAATTAAACAACTAACAGAAAGGAATGACATAGTTATTCGCCCTGTGGATAAAGGGGGAGCCATAGTCATCCAAACAAAGGAACAATACCTGGGAGAAATAGATCGACAACTGTTAGATGAGGGCACTTATATCAAATTAGCAGGTAATCCCACCAACACCTACAAAAAGGAATTGAAACTAGTAGTAAATTTAGGAGTCAAGAAAGACATCTTGAATAAAAAAGAAGCGAAGTACCTCATACCGGAATGTTGTAGGATTCCAATAATCTACACGGTGCCCAAAATACATAAGTCCAAAGATAACCCTCCTGGAAGACCTATCGTTAATGGAATCGAATCACTGACATCCAGGATGGGCCAATACATAGATTTTTTCATCCAACCAGCAGTACAAAATACTAGAGCTTATCTAAAGGATACCAAACACATTCTCCAACTGTTAGATACAACCATTGTACAAGAAGGATGCACTTTATTTGCCACAGCAGACGTCACGTCTCTGTACACGATAGTGGGCCATCATGACGCTTGCCATGCCACCAAGTGGCTTTTACGCATGCACAGCAACTTGGCATGCAAGCAGAGCAAATACCTCATCAAATGCCTAGAGTTCTGCCTTAAATTCAACTACTTCTGGCATGACCAGAACTACTTTAAACAGGCCATAGGCATTGCTATGGGCGCCAAGTTTGCCCCTAGTGTGGCAAATGCCTTCATGGCCCAATGGGAAGAAATGGCCATATACGCCCATAAGCCAGAGGAACTCATACTGTACAAAAGATACATAGACAATGTCATCATTTTATGGAATGGCAACAAAGACAGTTTGGAAAAATATATGTTAGGTCTGAACAACAATGAGAAAAATATTCATCTCATCTGGAAGATATATAATAAAACAGTCGACTTTCTAGACCTGAGTATCACGCTAGAAGGAAACAAAATCACAACTAAAACTTACTTCAAGGCAGTGGACACCAATAGCTATCTGTCAGTAGAAAGCTGCCACCATAAACCGTGGCTCTACAACATACCGAAAGGCCAACTTATCAGATTAAAAAGAAACTGCACTAAGGAGGAGGACTTTAAAATACAGGCCAAATTCATCGGCAAAAGGTTTGAAGAGAAAGGATATGAACCCTTTTGGATAGAAGAACAAATCCGTAAAGTTGAAATTCTGGATAGAAAACCTATGCTAGAAAATAAGAAGAAAGATAAAGGGAACCCTATGGAAGTAACACCTAGCCTTATATTGGACTACAATGTCCAACACAAGGACATAAACAAACGTATTCAGCGACACTGGCATGTACTACTTGGAGACAAAGATCTGAAACCAATACTCCCTTCTAAACCCAGAATAATTTACAAAAGAGCTCCCACTTTAAAGAGACCTATTGGTCAAATCGGTAATTGCTCCACCTCCGAAACCCATGTTCTCCTTTTTTAATGGCAAGGGATTCATTCCCTGCAGGAATTGTTTTGCCTGCAGACATGCCAAATTATTCCAAGGCAAAAGGCTAGACTTTGTCAGCAGCAATACAGGCCATACTCACCAAATCAATGAATTTATTGGATGATACACTGAAGGTGTCATATATGTGCTCCAGTGTGACTGTAAATTGCAGTATGTGGGTAGGACAAAAAGAAAGTTAAAACTGAGAATAGAAGAACACATACGGAATATATCCAATGGCTATACCAAACATAGTGTATCACGGCATTTTCTAAAAGTACACAATGAAGATCCCACTTCACTACAATTTTGGGGCATTGAAAAATTCAAAGCATCTTGGAGAGGTAGCCACAAAATACGAGTCATCAGTCAGAAAGAATCACGCTGGATTCATACCCTCAATACTTTGACACCAGGGGGCCTGAATGTTGACTTTGATTTAAATTGTTTTCTCAATAATTTTTAATCTTTAATCTCTATATTTAAATTTAAATTTAATTTTAATACTCCATTTTGGATTCGATTCCAATGGTAATTTATAGTGGTAATTCATTTTTCCACTTGTCTGATTATCCTGTGGATCTAGGCTAATAGTAGGATCTTAGAAGACCTACTTATGCAGTACTCTTGTATTATATGATCACCACTGCACCATGTGTCCTAGTCTAGTCTGATGGCTTTGGGCTTGCGAGGGTGTCAGGGACCATATGTGTATAGAATATCTCCCCACCCCATGCCCATTTTTCTACCCAGATTTATTCGGAACATACACACATGAGCCTCTATTATGGACTGTAGTCCACGATCCAGCCTGTGTGACTTTCCAACAATCCGCTAGTGGTGTCTCTCTTGTACCATTAGGCTGCCCCCCGTTGCCTTATCCATTGCCATTCATCTCATGCATTCCATTACATGTAATGGGTGGACCTCGAAAAGACAACATTGTCATCTTTCATCATGAGATTTATTAGAGTCACACGTTGTTTCTAATATATATTTTAATTCATATGTATTTTATTATTATATTTTATCTACTTCTATCGATCCAAGGTAATACTATTAACATGTGGGAGACTACACCATCTCTTACACCAATACCCCAAGTAAATGTATTATCACCAATAAGGATAATTTGGAAGCTTTGTGGTGATTGAGCATTGTGTACGCCAGTTTACCTTTTATTTTTCTGTTATCTAATCCTGGCCCTAACATAGCCCGCATTAGTCCCAAGAACGGGACTTCAAGAAAATGGCGGCTTGTTTACATCCGGTCAATAGTGAATATAAGCAGTGATCCGTCAACCAATAGGAATCCCCTGATGAAGTCACGAGGCACGTGACGTAACGACGTAGGGAAGCCGAGATCACGTGACACCCGCGCAAGCCGGAAGCCAATAGACTTAGCGGTAGCGGCATTACGATCGCTCCGTCTCATCCTATTTATTTATTTTTTTGCATCCAGCTTGTTTTGAATTCTGGACTTTGTTTTGATATCTTTTACCTATTTTTATAATAAAACCACTTTTATTGGCATCTATATACTTCACCATTGGAGGCATTTTTTCTTTATCTCCCTCCACATTCCCTACATCCCATTTGTGGAGCACTGAGCCCGGACCATCCCAGCTACAAGGAAGAGGACGAGGGAATCTCACTGAGAAATCGAGACCCCAAATGCAGCAGGATCCATCACTATATGCCTATATATAGCAGCCCTAAGGTAAAGGAACTACAACACTCCTTTAGATTTGAAAGATCTTGTACAGCATTTCAAGTGAAGACTCCAATCACTCTGCACCCAGCCTACCAATCCACCACTCTATAGAGACTGTCCAGTATCAACCGTACCTGACACACAGTACATACCCACATTGGTTGATGAGGATTTAATTTATTGGCACTTAGATGCACTTGTTGCATGGGACCTTTTAGTTTAATAATTTAGCATTATCACTACTGTTTTTCTTCACACATCTCAAGACTTGTAGAAGTGTTTTATGGTTTTGTTACATATTGTATTATTGGTTTAGTGTTTACACATTTCCGTTTTGAAGCGCTTATCACTATTTTATTTACGACCCACAGGACAGTTCTGAAATAGCAGCAGCCTGCAATTTGACACATTTTGAATGAGAGCAAAAAAACTCTCTCCCATTCGCCCGCTAACTTTAGCGTAGTGCCCGTACTGAAAGTAAGGGGGAGCTTCATATCCCCCCCAGTTAATTAGACACTGTCCCCAGTGTCCCAAAGCATTCGAGCCCGAATGCTGACCTGATACTGCCAACCAGATAGGAAAAGTAGCAAAAGAGAGAAAACAATTGAAAATATCAAAGTAACAATACTTAGCAATGTACAAAATATATGACAGAAAAACATATACAACCCTAGCTATCTAGCTGCACATTCTCCGCAGTGTTGATAGTAGGTGGATCCAGAACAACCTGTATGGGGAACAAAATATACAGGATTACACATCCTAAAGTACAATATACATTTCCTATCTATTTACAGCCTCAAAAGTCAGAACTGAAACTGCACGCTCGAGCCTGAACGTGAAACTTCCTTTCCTCCCAGAGAGTCCTAAGGTGTAAGTGCTACGAGAGAAATACTTTTCTGTTGCAAGAGAAGAGAAAAAAAAACATAGCAAACTGTATATACATATTCTGTCCTGCATGTAACGCTGCAGAACACTGCCCCTAGTGGTCAGCGTGCTGGTACTGCGGCATTCCATAGGTCAAATACAAAAAGTGGCAGAAAAAAAAAAGTACAGAAGGTATAACAGTCCCTTTTTCTGCTAAAGCTCTTTCAGTGTTGCAAATAGAGAAGTTGGCAAAATTCCACTCTAACTGACTGAACCCACCCCTCCCAAGAGTTCATCACAAGAATGTCCATGTGGATCCGGAGGAGTAGGGGGAAGGGGAGAACTTGGAGAGAAAAGTACAAACTGAGGCCATGTACACACGGCAGAGAACCTCGACGGGCAGAACACATCGTTCCGCCCGTCGAGGTTCCCTGCCGGCCGTCAAAATCGGCGACCCGTTCTTCCAGGCGAGCCATTCTTCCAGGCGGGCCGTCGAGCAAATAGAGAGCGTGCTCTCTATTTCTGCTCGACGGGCTTCCCGACGGGAAGCTCGCCGAGAGCGTACACACGGCCGAGTTCCTCGCTGGAATGCAGCTTCCAGCGAGGTTCTCGCTGGTTTCCGTGCTGGGTAGCAAATCTTTGTATCACCAAGCGCTGTAGCGTGGCCAAGCTTGGCAAACTATTTGGGTCTCCGCATCCCAGCAACACCAAGGCGTCAGGTGCCCTTCTCAAAGTGGGCACGGGGATAGTGAGTGTGGCGACAGACACAGAATTTGACTCACCGACTCCCAAGGTTAGACGCGGGATGTTCATGGACGGCTGCTGGGACCCACTGGGTGTGCTCCGGCCGGAGCGTTCCTTCCTCCCCTGGGCACCATCGGAGGTGCCGGATCCCTTGGAGCCTTGTGACCCTGCAAAATGAGGCTCAAGGGGGTGGTCACAGACAGTAGGTAAAGATTCATCCGGTGTTAAATCAAAGTCCGTCAGACGCCACTCTTCCGTCAGCGAGGAACCTCAGGGCTTGGTCATCGTACGGCCCCCCGAACAGTCTGACGAGAAGCTTTGAGCAAGCGGGCCTCGACCGTGGCTGCGGGAGGCTGGAGTAGGTCCTACCCCGGCAGGGGCATTCCACACGGAGACCTCTGTGGAAGTTGTTGTCGTCTCCAGGGTGGTCTCAGTCTGGGTGCTTGTCACATCCGATAGGCTTGTCATGCTGGATAGAACGCTTTCTAGGTCCGGGTTGCCCCCAGTGCTTACCTCCAATAAGGAAGATGATGAGGTAGCCGAAGGTAGGGTCAGGGTAGACGATATTGAAATCACTTTGGGGTCCCGGACTTCTGGGTTCACGGTTATGGTAGCGGTGATGAAATTCACCGGTACTCCTTCGGAGTGTGTGTGTGTGTGTGTGTGTGATACAGTAGGCCTGACATCGCTGGCATCTGGCAAAGGGCTGGATCTTCACAGATAAGTCTCCGCAACGGGGACTAGTCAGGCCTAGCATCTCCATACCACTACTAGACAGGAGCACGAATTTCCCTGCAGTCGTCAGGCGGACACTAGGGATGAGCTTCGCGTTCGAAACGAACATCGGCCGTTCGATCATTCGACGAATATCAAACAAAAACGATCGTTCGCGGCAAATTAGAGTGAAACGAAACGGCCCATAATTCACTGCGGCATTGCGCCCTGATGATTGGCCAAACATGCACTATGACCCTGCATGCTTTGCCAATCACAGCACGCAAAAAAAGGAGAGCCATAATTGGCCAAAGCCTGGGTGCTTTGGCCAATTATGGCTCTGGGCTTTAGCACACGCCCCACACTATATAAGGCCGCCTGCTGGGCGGCCTTGTGTAGTGTGTTCCGGCTTGTTAATGAGAGCAGTCAGAGAGACAGAGAGATTGTCTTTTTAGCTAGCTAGATAGAGCAGGCAGGCAGGCAGGCTAGTTAGTTTAGCTTTATTACAGTGTGTAGAGAATATATATACATCCTTAGGGGTTTACATATATTTATACACTGTATAGCTTAGCTAGATCAGTTCTTCCTAATTTACTGGCAGGCAGGTGATTGTGCTATTTAAAGACGTTATCACAGGTATAGACACCCAGCAGGTACAATAGCAGTGATTTTAATGATGCTTAAATAAAAAAATAAAAATAAAAAAAATCCTTTAAATATTGTACCTGCTGGGTGTCTATAGTTTGCCTGTGAAAACGTCTTTGAGAACCCGGGTCTTGCCCGAGAGAACATGCATCAATGGAAAAAAGTTTTTAAAACTGTCGTTTTTTCAGGAGCAGGACTCCTGAAAAAACTACAGTTTTTAAAACTTTTTTTCCATTGATACTACTATCAATGGAAAAAAAGTTTTAAAAACGGTTGTTTTTTCAGGAGTCCTGCTCCTGAAAAAACGACCGTTTTTAAAACTTTTTTCCATTGATACATGTTCCCTGGGGCAAGACCCGGGTTCTGAAAGACGTTTTCCAACAATAACTTGAATATTGGTCTGTAACCACTTCGTTTCCCTGTCACGTCCAAAGACGTGAACCGCGCAAACCTGAGGCGCCGGGTTGACGTCTTTGGACGTGACAGCCTTTCCCCGTTCCCTGCGCGTCCCCGCGAGCGCGCATCGGCAAAAAACTGTGTTGGCCGTGTCCCTTGGACACAGCCAATCACAGATCGTGCTGAATGGCCAATCGCAGAGGCCATTCAGCACTCGATCCCGATGTCCAATGAGAGATGATCTCAATTGTAAACAAATGAGATCATCTCTCATCGCCGGCTTTCTCTCCTCACACACAGCGTGTGAGGAGAGAAAGAGTGAAAGCAGTTACAGTCAGTGAGTAAAAAAAAAAAAAAGTTAAAGTTTAAAAACAGCGCCAGTGTCTCTGCCAGTACCACCTGCCAGTGCAAACAGCCTGTGCCACCTGCCAGTGCAAACAGCCTGTGCCACCTGTCCCTGCCATCAGTGCCACCTGCCCCCAGTGCCATCTGCCCCTGCCATCAGTGCCATATGCCCCTGCTATCAGTGCCATCTGCCCCTGCCATCAGTGCCACCTGCCCCTGCCATCAGTGCCACCTGCCATCAGTGCAATCTGCCAGCAGTGTCACCTGCTTGTGCAATCTACCATCAGTGCCACCTGCCAGTGCAATCTACCATCAGTGCCACCTGCCTGTGCCACCTGCCTGTGCCATCTGCCTGTGCCACCTGCCATCAGTGCTATCTGCCCGTGCCACCTGCCCGTGCCATCTGCCATCAGTGCCATCTGTCATCAGTGCCATCTGCCCGTGCCATCTGCCAGTGTCATCGGTGCCATCTGCCATCCGTGCCATCTGCCCGTGCCAGCTGCCATTAGTGCTACCTCCAATTAGTGTAATTTGCCATCAGTGTCACCTGCCAGTGCAATCTCCCATCAGTGCCACCTGCCAGTGCAATCTACCATCAGTGCCACCTGCCTGTGTCATCTGCCTGTGCCACCTGCCATCAGTGCTATTTGCCCGTGCCACCTGCCCGTGCCATCTGCCATCAGTGCCATCTGTCATCAGTGCTATCTGTCATCAGTGCTATCTGCCCGTGCCAGCTGCCATTAGTGCTACCTGCCATTAGTGCTACCTGCCATCAGTGCCATCTGCCATCAGTCCGTGCCATTTGCCGTCAGTGCCACCTGTCAGTCTCATCAGTGCCAACAATGGCTAAAAGATCCTTTTCACTCGAGGAGGCATATGAAATTATGGCGGCTGACGAGAGCAACGGGGAGCTCTGCGATTCGGATTCCCCTGAAAATTCCGACAACGAATCTGACGTCACCTATGAGCCGATAGTCAGCAGTGGAGAAGAGACATCCGAGGAGGGGGACGAGGAGGAAGAAGAGGAGGACGAGGAAGAAGAAGAGGAGGAGGAGGGTCCACCCGCCAGAAGAAGGCGTATTGCTAAGGAAGCAGTGCCATCCACCAGCACCGCTGTGCCATCCACCAGAACCGATGTGCCATCCACCAGCACCGCTGTGCCATCCACCAGTACCGCAATACCTCAGCAAGCAAGGTCACGTACCAGTGGGGTGTCACCTCAGTCCCAAAGGGTTAGGTCCCATGCCAGCCTTCCCTATTCCCTTCAGAACCCCCTGTGGCTTCCTTCTAATTCAGGAGAAGCCAACATTCCCCCCTTCACTGCCCAGCCAGGAGTCCAGGTGGACACAGAAAATTTTGCCCCGATTAACTTTTTTAATTTAATTTTCACCGACAACATGCTTGCCTCAATTGTTACCCAGTGCAATCTTTATGCAGAACAATTTATTTCCAGTAACCCCACATCCTATTATGCCCGTCCCTTCGAGAGGAGAGCCCTAACAGTGGAAGAGTTTAACATTTTTTTGGGCCTCATATTCTGTATGGGACTAAACCACAAAAACCAGCTACGTGCCTATTGGTCAAACCGCCCCATCTATCACATGCCCATCTTTTCCTCAAAAATGCCAAGGACCAGATATCAATTGATAATGAGATTCCTACACTACAACGACAATACCCAGTGCCCTCCCCAAAATGACCCAAGTTTTGATAAACTTTTTAAAATTCGGCCACTACTTAATTATTTTTCCGAAATTTTCCCCCAGTTGTTTACCCCGGACCAACAAATATGTGTAGACGAATCCTTAGTAAAATTTTCTGGCAGGCTGGGCATAAAACAATTCATTCCCAGTAAAAGGGCCCGCTATGGGGTGAAGCTCTATAAATTATGTGACCGAGCCACAGGTTATACGTATGCCTTCAACTTATACGAAGGAAAGGACAGCCAGCTACACCCCCCTAATTGTCCAGACTACGTAGGAACCAGCGGGAAAATTGTTTGGCAACTCCTGAACCCACTCCTGGAGAAAGGATACCACTTATATGTGGACAATTTCTACACAAGTTTGCCCCTGTTCCGAAACCTTTTCCAAAAAAAACCCCCAGCATGCGGCACCGTGCGATCGAACCGGAAGGGCTTTCCTCAAAGTCTTGTCGTCAAAAAATTAGAAAAAGGGGAGACGGCGAGTTTACGTACAGAGGAAGTTCTGGCTGTGAAATGGAGGGACAAAAGGGATGTGTACGTGTTTTCTACCATCCACAACAACACATTCGTTGAGACAAGAACGAGGAATGGGCTAATCCAGAAACCGAAATGCATTTATGACTACAATAAGTTCATGGGGGGTGTCGATTTGAACGACCAGATGCTGGAACCCTACCTTTCTACAAGAAGATCATACCAGTGGTATAAAAAAGTTTCAATTTATTTGTTCAATTGTGATATATCAGAAATCGGAAATCCACTCCAAGACCCAAACCCTACCTTTTCTACCTGGAGGAAATCACCACTGCCCTTTTATATCCCAGCAACCCACCAGCATACATTCGATCCGATGTGGTTAGCCGACTCAGCGAGCGCCACTTTCCAGATAAACTCCCTCCCAGACCAACAGGCCATAAATGCCAAAAAAGATGCAAGGTGTGCGCCAAAGCAGGAGTGAGAAGAGACACCATTTATTATTGTCCTAAATGCCCTTCCCAACCAGCCCTCTGCGTAGTTGGTTGTTTCGCCCGTTACCATACCTCACTAAATTATTAGTCACTTTCTGCCATTTACCTTCACACCCCTTATACCTCTGCTTATGACCTCTGCTTATGACCCCGGCTTGTTATTTGACCACGATTCTGCCTACCGATTCTGTTTATACCTCTGCCTGATTTGGAACTGACCCTGGACTGTTATTTGACCATGCTTATGCCTACCGATTCTGTTTATACCTCTGCCTGATCTGGAACTGACCCTGGACTGTTTGACCATTCTTTTTGCCTGCCTCTTGGACTGATCTTTTACCCTGCCAGTGGACTAGTGGGATTCATAGCACAGGGGTCTCACATATGTGAGGGGCTCCAGAATTTGTTTTTCTGGATGAAGAAAACAATTGTTTTTGTTTTCTCATTCTAGATTAGGGTCTGGTTGCCCGGAGGCTTCAAAGAGATTTGGGTGGGAGAAGCCTCCACCCCTGTCCCCATTCTGTCCTGAACGAGGCCCTACTTCTGCCTGTAGGACCTATGCCATCATGCCTCTGCCTGGTGCATGAACTGACCACCTGCACTAACCCTGACGGCACAGTATCCCTGCCTGGACAATTGTGGATGCCGTTGCTGACCAAGTCCCTGCCTGCTGCCTGGACCAGTGCTATCCTGCTGTGTAAAACTGCGCTACTATTACCACAGGTAATCTTTTGTTTACGCTTTGCTCAGCATAATGTATTTTGGGGTGTAACTCTTGGTATGTGCATGCTATGTGTCTCTGGAACACCGGACCGTGTTCCTTGCATGTTTGATCTCTGTATGTGGTCAGGCTGTGTAGAAGTCTCACACATGGGGTATCGTTTTACTCAGGAGGAGTAGCAGAATGTATTTTGGGGTGTCATTTTTGCTATCTAAATGCTATGTGTTGGAAATATCTTAGAAACGCACAACTTTGTGTAAAAAAAATGCGTTTTCATTTTTTTTCCACGTGTTCCAAAAACTTCTGGAAAACAATGAACCGTTCAAAAGACTCATTATGCCTCATAGATTATACGTTGGGGTGTTAGCTTTCCAAAATGGGGTCATTTTGTGGGTAATTTCATTATCCTGGTGTTCCAGGGCCTTCAAAAGTGTAATAGGTAGTCAACTAGTTAGATGTGCAATTTATGCTCCTAAAACCCCGGATGGCGCTTCCTGCATGTTGGGCCTCCGTATGTGGCCAGGCAGTGAAAAAGTCTCACACATGGGGTATCGTTTTACTCAGGAGGAGTAGCAGAATGTATTTTGGGGTGTAATTTGTGGTATGCACATGCCATGTGAGAGAAATAAGCTATTACAATGACAATTTTGAGAACATTTTTAAATAAAAAATAAAAATCTTAATTTTGCAAAGTATTGTGGGAAAAAATTACAACTTCAAATACCTCACCATGCCTCTTAAATTTATTAACCTTGGAATGTTTACTTTCCAAAATGGGGTTATTTGGGGGAATTTGTACTTTCCTGGCTTGTTGGGGTCTCAAGAAATGAGATAGGCCTTCAGTACATCAGGTGTAATCAGATGTGATAATTTTTTATGATTTGCACTATAGCTTGTAGACTCTAAAATTTTCACACAGACCAAATAATTTCGAAAAATTTTGGGTTATTTTTATCAAAGACATGTAGCAGTATAAATTGTGGCCAAAATTTATGAAGAAAAATTAATAATTTGCAAAATTTTATCACAGAAACTAAGAAAAAATCATTTTTTTTCAAAATTTTCGGTCTTTTTTTATTAATAGCGCAAAAAATAAAAAACCCAGAGATGATCAAATACCACCAAAAGAAAGCTCTATTTGTGAGAAGAAAAGGACAAAAAAATCATTTAGGTATAGTGTTGCATGACTGAGTAATTGTCATTCAAAGTGTGAGAGTGCTGAAAGCTGAAAATTGCTCTGGGCAGGAAGGGTGTTTAAGTGCCCAGTAAGCAAGTGGTTAAAATGATCATTTTTGAATTTGAACGTTCGAGTCCCATAGACGTCAATGGGGTTCTAAATGTTTGTGCGAACGATCGGACTGTTCGACGGTTCTGGTGCGGGGGTGAACGCGAACATGTTGGAGGCCCTTGCTGAAGTGGTTAGGGGCATCACTCGTGGGACAGCAACGCCTGGCTGCAGAAAGGTAGACATTACCACGCGGCACTCCGCTACTTGGCGGAAAATCCTGGTGTATTTCTCACGCAGGGGAGGGTGACTCCTGCCAGTTGGGAACTTGTCCGGACACGTTGCAGGCGCGTGCTGTGCTACACATACGCCCAGGCCTAGCGGTGTGGGGTTAACTCCCTCGAACACAATGCCGGACACTTTTCGCTCTTTAATAAATTCGGTACTCACTTTTCTGGTTGCCAATGGTAACAGCCGGAATTCCGGACGAGCCTCCATGTGTACGCTCACCCCCGAAGGAGCCGCTGGTTGTTGTTTGGGATTGGCGTATTAAGTTACCTTGTAGTGTGTCTAGGGGTAGTAGCAGTGAGTAGTAGCAGTGAGCGAATATCCAGTCACCAAATGGATTTTCAAATGCTTTATTCCAGGGCCCAACATGGCCAACATCAACAGGGGATAGGAAAGGTTGATGAAGAAATAGAGAACAGTGCGGTATCAGGCCTGGATAAGAAGTAGAGGAGTCCTGCTCTCAGTAGTGGTAGTAGATACAGTTCGTCGCCACACTCGCCAGAGTGGGTGAAGTACCTCTGGAAAGAGCTTTGTTATAAGCCTGGCAGCCGGAATGTCTCTTTTAGGTTGCTGGGAGGAACAGGTCTCTATTACAGACCTGGCTCGGGCCTCTGCCACAGGCTTAATACTTCAGTACTCAAGAGAACAATTCGGATTGAGCGAGTTCTCCCAGTAAATGCAACGAAAAGGGTCACCGGTTGACAGCTAACATGTACCTGTCAATTCCGGTAACCAGATCCCCGATGGTTCAATCAAGCCCTTTTGGATAACCTGTCTCCGGGTTCTCCTCAAGCCGATCCCCCACCAAACGGCACACAGCCTGGGATCTTCTCAGTAAGGTCGGGGACCCAGTAAGTCACTGGGGCCCCTATCAACATCTGGATGGGTCTCCATGGAGCAGGCAGCTCCGGCCAGGTGGGCCATGAGAGCGGGGTCCGTGGATACGCGCACCCTGAAGGTGGATGCCGCACCTGGAACGTGGACCCCGCACAGAGAAGAAGAACCGCCCACCCAGAACACACGGGTTCTCCACAGCCAGCACTCCACTGTGGTACACTCACCGACCTCCACCTGCCCGGAGTCCATGATGGAGAACTTTATCTGCACATACATTCCGATAGCCTCTCTCCAGCCCCTCTGCTTCAGGAACTCCTCATCTATGACCGTGTGAAGATGAAAACTTAACATATGACCGTGTAAGGGTGAAGTTTCCCCACAGCTCTCCCAGACTCCTCTGTGTTCAGTGCACACCACCCAGATGCGGGCCGCCTCCTGCCACGGTCACCCAGCCGACAATTCCTCCCCAGTGGCATGTCACCTAAGCTTATATGGGAGGCCTGATCCCTGCCAATACCAAATGGGGATTGGTCAGGGCTCCTCACATGAGCTGCCTGCCACTTCAGTCCCAGGCCCTGCCACTCTTCCAGAACAATCTCCCTGGAAGCAGGGTGTCAGGAATGGTCCCCCCTGCTGGTAAATATGCCTGTTATTCTGGCTGCAGTACCGGCCTCCACCAGCGGGGGGTTCTTGGTCTTCTGGAGCTCACAGCCTTTCCTGCGTTCAGGTGTGACCTGAACGTAATTAACACACCCCCTATTTATACCCGGCGAGCTCAAGCAGAGCTCGCCCTGGTATCTTCATACCTTCTGGACCTAAGCCTGTAACCTGACCTGTCTTCTGATCCTGATCCTGATTTGGTACCTCGATCCTGTTCTATGATCCTGATCCCTGATCCCGCCTGGACTTGTCTGCCCTGCTTCCTGATCCCTGTCTCCCCTTAGTCCGTATCCTGCAGCTAGTCCATCCATCCGACCCCTGCTCCGTCCTGTCCCATCTGCTGATACCCCTTGTGTATGACCTCGGCCTGGCTTGACCTATGTGTACGGTATTCCCTTTTTGATTATATATTGTTGCTGTTTTCACTGGTTGTCCTTATTTACTTATAATTAAACACCTTTTACTTCACTAATCATATTGTCTGGTCTCTCTGTGCTGTCACACAGGTCTGATCTATCATCTCTCCTGACAGTATACCAGGGCCACTCTTGATCAGACGTGACTGCATTTGGGAACCATCCTGGTGTAGTGCATTGCTCTAAACATGGATTACGATGACATCCTTTATTATTCTCTGCTGGCTGAAGAGGATTAAGGGTATTGTCGCCAGGTTTTGGAGGGTTGGACTAGTGACCAGCTAATGGAAACTATCCGATTAGCTCATTCCTGTGTGGATCAGGGTTACATGACATTTAATGATGTCCAGGCATTAATTCGGTGGGGGGTAAAACCAGCCCTGTCATCTATTCCTGTCGGTAGGGACCATTTCTCTCCCCCCTTCAGTCATGACCAAGTTGAATCCCTGGTGTGGTTATTAGAGGATGATCCGGCGTCTTTTGATGAGTATTATTCCTCCTGTCCCCAGCAAAAGTTATCTGAGTGTATTGATTCTGTGCAGGCTCTGATTAGACAAGGTGTGTGTGAACCTGCTTTTGTTCAACCTGTGCTGCAGGCATGGTCAGATCTCCTTATTCCAGCCAAGCCAGTCCGTTCCAGCCCTACTATTAACCCTCTGCCTTCTCAGGGATCCATCTGTCCATCACCAATGGCAACCCCAGCTCAGATAATTCAGCATCCTACCAAATATTACTACCCAGTTTCTACTAATTGTACCTACCCTGCCTTTAATCCACCTGTCCGTTCCAACCCTTCTATTAACCACCTACCTTCCCAAGGACCTATCCGCCCATCGCCAATGACAACCTTAGCTTTCGCCCAGTTAATTCTCCACCCTACCAAATATTACTACCCAATTTCTACTAATTGTACCTACCCTGCCTATAATCCACCTGTAACAACTCCACACAAACCTCCTCCAGTCACCATCCCTGTGTCTCTGCCATATTCCAACCCCTCCTCCTACTTAAATCCATCTTCTTCATACATCGCTTCTGTTAACAAACCTGTAGTGTCCAAGTCTAAAAAGAAAATGGAAGTACTTCGCAACTCACACCATCGTGCCAGTTACCCAGCCTGTCCCAGTGCCACCTGTTCAGCCTGTCCCAGTGCCACCTGTTCAGCCTGTCCCAGAGCCATCTGCTCAGCTTGTTCCAGTGCCATCTGCTCAGCTTGTTCCAGTGCCATCTGCTCAGCTTGTTCCAGTGCCATCTGCTCAGCTTGTTCCAGTGCCAGCTGCTATGCCTGTTCCTGTGCCAGCTACTCTACCTGTTCCAGTGCCAGCCGACCAACCTGTTCCTGTGCCAGCCTGCCACCCTGGTGTTCCTGTGCCAGCCTGCCACCCTGGTGTTCCTGTGCCAGCCTGCCACCCTGGTGTTCCTGTGCCAGCCTGCCACCCTGATGTTCCTGTGCCAGCCTGCCACCCTGATGTTCCTGTGCCAGCCTGCCTCCCTGATGTTCCTGTGCCAGCCTGCCACCCTGATGTTCCTGTGCCAGCCTGCCACCCTGATGTTCCCGTGCCAGCCTGCCACCCTGATGTTCCCGTGCCAGCCCGCCAACCTGATGTTCCCATGCCAGCCCGCCAACCTGATGTTCCTGTGCCAGCTTGCCAGTCCGATGACTTCCAGTCCGCTGCCCAGCTTGATGACTTCCAGTCCGCTGCCCAGCTTGATGACTTCCAGTCCGCTGCCCAGGTTGATGACTTCCAGTCCGCTGCCCAGGTTGATGACTTCCAGTCCGCTGCCCAGGTTGATGACTTCCAGTCCGCTGCCCAGGTTGATGACTTCCAGTCCGCTGCCCAGCTTGATGACTTCCAGTCCGCTGCCCAGTTTGATGACTTCCAGTCCGCTGCCCAGTTTGATGACTTCCAGTCCGCTGCCCAGTTTGATGACTTCCAGTCCGCTGCCCAGTTTGATGACTTCCAGTCCGCTGCCCAGTTCGATGACTTCCAGTATGCTGCCCAGCTCGATGACCCGGAGCCTGCTGCCCAGTTCGATGACCCGAAGCCTGCTGCCCAGTTCGATGACCCGGAGCCTGCTGCCCAGCTCGATGACCCGGAGCCTGCTGCCCAGCTCGATGACCCGGAGCCTGCTGCCCAGCTCGATGACCCGGAGCCTGCTGCCCAGCTCCATGACCCGGAGCCTGCTGCCCAGCTCGATGACCCGGAGCCTTTGTCTGCTGCCCAGCTCGATGACCCGGAGCCTTTGTCTGCTGCCCAGCTCGATGACCCGGAGCCTTTGTCTGCTGCCCAGCTCGATGACCCGGAGCCTTTGTCTGCTGCCCAGCTCGATGACCCGGAGCCTTTGTCTGCTGCCCAGCTCGATGACCCGGAGCCTATGCCCTCTGCCCAGCTCGATGACCCGGAGCCCTTATCCACTACCTGGCTTGACACCATGAGCCTTCCCCAGCAACAACTGGTTGGAGCGTCCGGAGGCCGCTCCTTTGAGGGGGGGTACTGTCAGGAATGGTCCCCCCTGCTGGTAAATATGCCTGTTATTCTGGCTGCAGTACCGGCCTCCACCAGCGGGGGGTTCTTGGTCTTCTGGAGCTCACAGCCTTTCCTGCGTTCAGGTGTGACCTGAACGTAATTAACACACCCCCTATTTATACCCGGCGAGCTCAAGCAGAGCTCGCCCTGGTATCTTCATACCTTCTGGACCTAAGCCTGTAACCTGACCCGTCTTCTGATCCCGATCCTGATTTGGTACCTCGATCCTGTTCTATGATCCTGATCCCTGATCCCGCCTGGACTTGTCTGCCCTGCTTCCTGATCCCTGTCTCCCCTTAGTCCGTATCCTGCAGCTAGTCCATCCATCCGACCCCTGCTCCGTCCTGTCCCATCTGCTGACACCCCTTGTGTATGACCTCGGCCTGGCTTGACCTATGTGTACGGTATTCCCTTTTTGATTATATATTGTTGCTGTTTTCACTGGTTGTCCTTATTTACTTATAATTAAACACCTTTTACTTCACTAATCATATTGTCTGGTCTCTCTGTGCAGTCACACGGGTCTGATCTATCATCCCTCCTGACACAGGGGAGGTGCCTCAGAACCAGAGCACAGGTGGCCACACCCACTGCCACATTAACCACTCACTTCCCCCAGATCAAAACAAGCAGGCCTAGCCTGAAGCATAGGCCTGTCTAAATGTACCTGCGCTGACAGTTTTCCATAGAAAAATACTATTCTAGCACCTACCTATGGTAGAAGGTAATGTCAAAAGTTTTTTTCACCTTAAAGTGGAGTTCCACCCGTTTTTTTTCCCCTTGCACTAAAAATCCTAAAATTCCTAAAATTCACAAAGCGCCGTGCGAGTCACACATGTGCAGTAGGAAATTGGGCCTGTTTCCCTTAGTAAGGATGGAGGCACCAGGACTGAGCAATCACCAGCGATTGCCATTGGAGGACCGACATCGCGGGCGACTAGGACAGGTAGGTGTCCTTATTAAAAGTCAGCAGCTACACGGTTAGTAGCTGCTGACTTTTAAAAAAAAATCCCGCTTTAATGCATAGGATGCATTAAGGTGAAAAAACTGTTACCTTTACAACCCATGTTTGAAGGTATAGCTTATTGAAATCCAGTACAGATCATTCTTTTTGTCACACAATTCTTTGAAAAACCGAACAAGTTTAGTGTGGATAAAACAATTTGTAACAAATTGAGAGTGGCAAAGTAAGATTTGCCACAGTCCTTGTACCCAGGCTACTTAGTAATAGGGATGACCCGAACACCCCCCTATTCGGTTGCACCAGAACATTCGAACAGACCGAACGTTGGCGCGAACATTTAGAACCCCCTTGACGTCAATGGGACTCGAGCATTTGAAATCAAAAGCGCTAATTTTAAAGCCTAATATGCAAGTTATTGTCGGAAAACGGGTTTGGGGGACCCGGTCTTGCCCCAGGGAACATGTATCATTGGAAAAAAAAAGTTTTAAAAACTGAAGTTTTTTCTGAAGCAGCGATTTTAATGATGCTTAAAGTGGGAAAAAAAATGAAAAGGGGCGTGGCCTGGTGCGCGAGGAGGACGACAGCACACTGAGAGAGCTCCGCTGATACAGACAGCCGTACACAGCCCTATACCCGACCTAAAGCACTTCGATACCCGTAAAAAAGCTCTACAGCACCCCACATCCTCGTACACGCCGCAGATCAGCCTCTCACCCGGCGAGGAACATCACAGAGCTTTTTAAAAGCAAACCAGTGTCCCAGAGCAGTGGCCTGCAATCCAAGATGGCACCGTCGCTCCACAAGGGAGACTTTAGTGAGGACTCCCAGTCAGCAACGGAAGGCATGGGCAGAGGTAAGAAGAGATCGGATCTCCCCCTGACCTTTGCTGACATGTCAGTGATCACGGCGGACATTAAATCTACCTTTTCAGCAGCGATCACTGACTTGAAGATGAATCTGCTTGTGCTGAATGACAAGATGGCGTCCGCAGAAGCTGCAGGGAAACAGAGGGACAAGGCCATCCACAAACTAGAAAGGAATTCACTAGGGCTGTCCCGATACCGATACCAGTATCAGTATCAGGACCAATACCGAGTATTTGCGGGAGTACTTGTACTCCCGCAAATACCCCCGATACCAGAATAGAATACTTTTCCCGCCCCCCCCGGCCGCTGAACGCCGCCGAACGCCGCCGCCAAATCCGAAACCCGCCGCCGCATGGGTTAAACATCGTGCGGGAACATCACAGCATTAATTTGAATAGTTGTAGTGTTCATGCCCATATAGACACTCCCCCTTGCTCGGGATTGGATGGGTGATCGTGATCTGTCCAATCCCGAGCAAGGGGGAGTGTCTATACGGGCAGGAACACTACAGCTATTCAAATGAATGCTGTGATGTTCCCCGGGCGGCGGTGGATGGATATATGGGTGACATGGCTGCATTTGTGGGTGACATGGCTGCATTTGTGGGTGACATGGCTGCATTTGTGGGTGACATGGCTGCATATGTGGGTGACATGGCTGCATATGTGGGTGACATGGCTGCATTTGTGGGTGACATGGCTGCATTTGTGGGTGACATGGCTGCATTTGTGGGGGACATTTAAAAAAAGTATCGGTATTCGGTATCGGCGACTACTTGAACAAAAGTATCGGTACTTGTACTCGGTCCTAAAAAAGTGGTATCGGGACAACCCTAGAATTCACTTACTCAAGCCATGCAATTAATAGAGATGAACAGGCACATTGAAGATTTGGACAATAGGGGACGTAGGTGTAACATGCGTGTGAGGGGAATCCCAGAATCAGTGCGGCATGACCAGATAGTGCCGGCGTAACAAACAGTCTTTAACAGCCTGCTTGAGAGACAGGAAGATACCGCCATTGATTTTGTGAGATCGCACAGGGCCCTAAGACCAAAGGGACTAGACTCTGCCCCACTGTCAGGAAAGGTCCCCCCGCTGGTGATTCTGCCTGTTATTTGGGCTGCAGTACTGGCCTCCACCAGCGGGGGGGTTCTTGGCAATATGGAGCACACAGCCCTTCCTGCATTCAGGTGTGACCTGAATGCAATCAGCACGCCTCTATAATACCCGGCGTGTGTAATCACTCTTCGCCCTGGTATCTGTCTACTAACCAGACCCCGACCCTGCTGTCCCCTTTTTGGACTTCTGACCTGATCCGACCTGACCTGACCCCTCTCCTGGACATTCCCTTCCTGCCCATTTCCTGTCTGCAGCTTCTTCTGTGATCTCCCGGTATATGACCTCGGCTTGGCTTTTGGTTTATGATTACGGCATTTCCCCTTGACTTATATATATGCTTCGTTGTTATTTGTGCAATGGTTGTCTTCACCTGTTTTGTTCACCTTGTAAATAAACACCTTTTATTTCACTGCATACAGTGTTGATCTCCTCTGTGTAGGCACACAGTACTGGTCTATTTAGAATCCTTGACAGTATACCAGGGCCACTTGACAAGACGTGCCTGCATAAGGAACCATCCTGTTGTGGTGCGTTTTTTGAAACATGGATTTCCTTGTCAAAATATCTTTATTGAGAAGATAATGGTTCGTACAAGAACAGTGAGTAGATAGGTTACATAAAAAGCATACAACATATAGACAAGAACATTGTACAACTGATGAGGCATTCTTTTCCAGTGGTCTATAAATGGGTAAGTATGTGGTGGAGTCCATATGGCTGTTTATGCCTGACCTGCTATAAGGTGCCTCATTTGTCACGAGCAGTCCTGGAAAGGATAGGGCTTATAGTTCATGCAAGTGTGCTAATGCGTACATCAGGAGGCTTCAACCGTATCTACTCATAAAACAATATTAACAACATTAGTAACAATATCTTTCCAGACTGTCGTCCAAAACGTGGGGAGACGGGAGGAGGGTAGGAAGGGGGGGATGAGGGGTGTCTGCAGTAGTGGTCCGGTTTTTGTTGTCTGTTATAGTAAGTGGAGGTTTGCTAAGGTTGGCTGGGCTACCATGGCAATATAACAGCATCATTATTTACACTGGGTAGAACGTAATTCAACCAAGGTTTCCATGAACTTTCATATCCGGCTAACGTGTCCTGGTCTATTGCCATCATGTGTGCCGATGCTACATTCATTCGGTTTATTGCTTCGCTGAGGGGTAGATTAGGGGACTTCCACGCTTTAGCCAGTGTTTGTTTTGCGGCTGTAGGATTAATTTAAATTGTTTGTGTGGGATATTCCCCGGTTTCAGGTTTAATAATGCTAATTTAGGATCAATTAGAACATTAGTTCCCGTGAGTTGGCTTATTATTTTAAAAATTTCCAACCAGAATGAATGTGCTGTAGGGCACGACCACCAGATATGAAAGAACGTTCCTGGGGATGCGCAACCCCTGAAACAGTGATCAGGGTAGTTTGGTACAAACTTCGTAATTCTGGTAGGAACTAGATACCACCTTGTAAGTACTTTATAGTTAGTTTCACACGCTATTACATTTAATGACGCTGATTTAGTTTTGCTCCAAATTTGATTCCAATCTGATGTATCTAGTTCTTGATCAAGGTCCTTTTCCCACGTGCTTACGTAGGGAAGGTTC
The DNA here is from genome assembly GCA_029574335.1 of Rana kukunoris. NCBI lineage: Eukaryota > Metazoa > Chordata > Amphibia > Anura > Ranidae > Rana > Rana kukunoris. The sequence continues at coordinate 92,572,753 of CM056054.1, forward strand.
TCTGTTGTGGAGTTGAGCAGTAGTTGAGAGTATACTATTGAGATCCTACCCCTGGTGGTGGGGTCATTTGTACAAAGCTTTTCAAAGGCAGTAAAACAAGGAGGATGGGATGCGGAATCAACTTATGGCTTGAAGAAATTCTTTATTTATAGGTATTTGAATAGTTCAGATTGTGGTATGTTGTATGTATCGCAAATATTGGGGAAGGATCTAAACGTCGATGAGTCCATTAGCTTGTATAGATTTGTGCAGCCCTTCTTGGCCCATTCTTTAAATGAGTTGGGGTATACCCAAGCCGGGTAGAATGCCGGGTTTTTGTGAAAGGATAAAAGTGGAATATGAGGGGATAGAAGTTTGTTTTTGGTCTTCAATTTGTCCCAAAGGGAGAGAGAATGCTTAGTGATGGGGTTGTGGATAGATTTGCGCGTTTTGGGGGGGGATCCATAATATGTTTGAAATTGAAATAGGGTCGCAGTCCAATGCTTCGATTGATACCCAAAGGGGTGGATCTCGTGTGGTGTGGTATTTCACTAAATCAGTTAATTGCGCTGCTCTTTAATAGTTCATGAAGTTGGGTAGCCCTAGTCCGCCATTAGCTTTCGGTAGATGTAGAATTTGGTGTTTAATCCTCGGTCTGGCGGACCCCCATATAAAGTTGGAAACTCTTTTGTATCAGCCTTAAGTAATAAGAAGGAATTGGGACAGGGAGTACTCTGAAAAAGTAAAGGAGTTTCGGTAGAATTGACATTTTGGTTGCATTAACTCTACCGATCCACGACAAAGGTAGGTGGGCCCAGGAATTTAGGAGGTTTGAGATTTGTTTTAAGAGGCGGGGGGGGGGGGGTAGTTGGATGAAAATGCATTCGAAAAAGAGGCTGTGAGGTTGATTCCCAAGTATGGGATGCTTTTGTCTGACCATTGGAAAGGAAGACCGGATTTAGCTGCAATTAGTTCCATGGGTGAGAGGGATATGTTGAGTGCTAAGCATGTTTTGGGGTTTATGGCGAGTCCTGAAAGAGATGCAAATTGTTTTAATAGGGATGTTAAGTTTGGGCCCGTTACTTGGGGAGATGCGAGAAAGAGTAGGATTTCATCTGCGAACAGGCATAGTTTATGTTTGTGGCCACCTACCTAGGATTTTGGGGTCCAGCCTTATCTTTTGCGCGAGTGGTTCTATGAGGAGAGCAAATAAGAGCGGGGAAATCGGGCACCCCTGTCTTGTGCCTCTCTCAATGGAAAACAAGTCTGATCTGTATCCTGCGTACTTGGCACAGGCCTTCGGATTATCATATAATTTCCTTGTCCATGTCATGAAATTAGGTCCGAAGCCCCATTTTTGTAATGCATATTTTAGATAGGACCAGGATACAGAGTCAAACGCCTGTTTTATGTCCAAAGAGATGAAACAAGCAGGGACACCCCTCTTTTTTGCGAAGTGCTCCAACAAACTTGCCCTCCTTATGTTGTCCCCCGCCTGATGGTTAGGGATGAAGCCAACCTGATCCTGATGGATCAGGGATCCAATTGTTTTGTTTAGGCGGATCGCAAAGATTTTCCTTAGAATTTTGATGTCTGTGTTCAGCATTGAAATGGGGCGAAAATTTTCACACAGGGAATTGTCCGTTTGTGGTTTCGGGATCATGCAAACTGTGGCTAGGAGTGACTCTTGTCGGAATGACTTATGAATTAGTAAATCATTGAATGCATCAGCTAGTCTAGGTAAAAGAAGTTCTGCATACGTCTTGTAGTATTTAGCTGTGAAGCCGTCTGGTCCTGGCCTTTTATTAAGTTTGAGGTCTTTTATCGCGTCAATTACTTCTTTATGTGAGATAGGCAAATCTAGCTGTGATTTTTGGGGGTCAGACATTTGGGGTAGGTGGAGATATGCAAAGAAGAGGTCTGCGTCCTGTTTGCAAAATGTATTTGTTTCCGAATATAACTTTTTCAGGTGGGTGCTGAATTTTTGTACAATTTTAAGGGGGTTACTGGATAGGACGCTATTTGCTAATTTCAGTTTTATGGGGGAGTAGGATTTGTTAATTGAGTTAAGTGATCTCGCTAAATACGCCCCCGGTTTGTTAGCTGATTTGTAAAAAGTATGTTTGGATCTATTTAAGTGTTTGTTGGCGGATTCAGTGAGAAATAAGTCGTATTCTAGGCGGGCTTTGTCCAACCGGTCCTTGGTTCTAGGCGAGTAATTGTTTTGGAAGTTCGAATAAGCCAAGTTAAATTTTGTTTCTAGCTTTATTGCCATTTGTTTTCTCTCTTTTTTGAGGATCCCTATTTGTCTTTGGAAAGTCCCCCTTAGGACCGGCTTGTGGGCTTCCCAAAGCGTGAGGGCAGAAATGTCCGGACTCACGATGTGAGTTAAGTAGTCTCACGTTGTGAGTTAGTGGTTGAGTAATATTTCTGGCATGTACCAGGACCGGTCATGTTTTTTGGGGATAGTAGATGCTATAGTTGTGAGTACAGCGTTATGGTCTGACCATGGGATGGGGATTATGTCTGAGTTGAGGATTTCAGGTATCATTCCGATTGTTAAAAATATGTGGTCTATTCTGCTAAATGATTGGTGTGGATTAGAAAAGTATGTATAATTGCGTCCTGTGGGGTTCATTTCTCTCCTGGAGTCCACAAGATTGTGTTTTGAAAGAAGATTGGGGAGATTCCATTTGGGTTGTTGTTTCTGTTGAACATAGGGCGACCTGTCCAAAAAAGGGAGAAGGACTTGATTGGAGTCTCCACATATTAGAAGTGAACCTATTTTATGGGAGTTGATAGTTTGAAGAAGGTGGGACATAAATGGCATTGGGTTGAGGTTAGGGGCGTAATAAGATACTATCGTGACTGCTGTGTCTAGAATGTAACCTGTTAGAATCAGGTATCTCCCTTCTGGGTCCTTAAGTTCTGAGTTCAATGTAAATGGGGTAGAGCGATGGATAGCTATAAGAGTACCTCTCTTCTTTACTGGGGCCGATGCAGTGTATATTTGTGGGTAAGCTGAGTGGAAATATTTAGGGGTCGTGTTCGGGGTAAAATGTGTTTCCTGCAAGCATACTATGTGGGCCTTTTTTGATTGGAAGAGTCTAAATGCTTTTGTTCACTTCTGTGGTACATTCATACCTTGTACATTGAGAGATAATAGGTTCAGAGGTGCCATGGTAGCCAAACCAAGGTTTTCGTCTTACCATGATTCCACGTGCGGCTGATGCCCGGACCACTCCATGCAGACGGGGTGGGGAATGGGGTTGGGAAGGTTCCTGGGAAGAAAAACTCGAAAGGGAGAGAAAAAACAACATAGGTTAGAGCATTGTCATGTATCGACTCATAAAGTAAGTGTTCAAAATATCCCCTTGGCTGGGGAGATGGGTCCCTGCCAAGGAAAAGGTGGTCATCGTCGGATCCCCACATATTAGTTTGGGGACCCGAGGTAGACCGGGCGGGGTGCATGTTTTCCCAAAGGACAGAAAGCCGCATTCTGTAATGTGTGAAGAAAAGGTAAGAGAGTTGGAAGTGCGTGTTGACTGCTGAAAGGGAGGGGGGAGAGGGGACTTTTCCTTACCTAGGTATGTTAAGCATTACCCAGATGAGATTTGCGGTGATTGGAGCGAGACGGGTTACTCTGGGGCTAGGCTGGGGAGGATAGACTTGGGATAGGGTTTGAAAAGGAGTGTTGGTTACCTGGGTGTTTGACGTGATGGAGGAATTGGCTCAGTCATGATGGACATCCCAATAGAATAAAGAATTTAAGTTGGTGCGAAGGGGCAGTACCAGGTAAGCTGTTATAGGGAGTTGGTTTGAGGGGGGGTGGGTGAAAGAATATGTCAGGTCGATTAAGGCTATTGATGAAGTGTGTGTATGAACATTCAGAATTTTCCCAAGTCTCTAATTATAATGCTACAGTATGTGGGGTGCATATTTCAGTTAAGGAAAGAAACTGATAGGAATGAGTTTCTATGTAATTTAAGGGGTGTGGGATGTAAAGTGGTCATCTCAAAGCCTCTGGTTGAAGCAGAGCAGATTACACCAACTGTGGAGGAGAAAGCAAACCAGAAAAAAAGGTAATCTTTTCTGTAATAGATGACCTAAGGTCCAACCTAAAATGGGAAAGAGAATTTGTTAGTGGTGATGGAAACTCAGTCCATTGAGTCATCTCGTTCAGGGGGATGCGGGGCTAGTCTGCTACGCTTGCTTGAATGACGGATGTCATCATTTTGATCCCGCTGCGTTGCTTGGTTGCTAGTAGGGGAAGAAGACTGTCTTCTGCATGCGGTTGAAGTAGCGGAGGGTTGTTTGATCAGCTTGAAGTCAACCAGGGCTTGGTGCAGTTGATCGGAAGTTCTACAGACTATTTTCGTTCCTTGTAGCGTGAACCGAAGGGAGAAGGGGAAACCCCATTGGTATTTAATGTTTCGTTGCTGCAACTCAATTAGAAGGGGTTTCATAGCTCTTCTTTTAGTGATGGTTAGTTGCGAGATGGCAGCGAAAATTTGATAATTATAGCCTTGGAATGACAAGTTGTTTTTTTCCCTCGCTGCCATCAAAATTTGCTCTTTAGACTTATAGTAGTTGAACTTGGCTACTATGTCCCTGGGAGGACCATCTGTTTTTTTAGGGGTAAGTGCCCTGTGAATTCTGTCCATTTCTAGACGTTCAACAGGAATACCTGGGAGTAGTTCTTGACATAGAGCTAAGACGGTGGATTGAAGGTCCACTACAGACTCTGGTATGCCCCTAAATCTTAGGTTAGACCTCCTTTCCCGGTTCTCAAAGTCCTCTAATCTATTCTGTAAGGTGAAATTTTCCTCTTTAAGTGTGTCAATCTCTGATATACAGTCCTGTGTGTAAACTTCAATCTCCTCTACCTTGGCTTCCAGGGCGTCTGTGCGGCATCCCACTTCTCTTATTTCCTTAGTGAGACTTGAGGTGATTTGCTCTGAGGTCTGTTTAAGCGCTCTGCGGAGCATCCTTTCAAACTGCTTGAGCAGTCCTGAGGGAACCTCACTGTCCCCAATGTCCCTTTGTGATATTGTGTTGGCCTCTTCTTCCTCATTTTCTGAGGAATTGTTCGAAAGTGCTGCCATTAGTTTGTCTGGTGTGGCGGCTTAAGCTGCCTTTTGTTTCCCTGAGGGGAGCTGCTCTGAGGCGAGCTGTGCTTTCCTGGAGGTGCTTCCAGTCAGCTGAGCGCTGCATGAGGGGTTCGTTTTGGATCTATTTCTCGCGCCTCCCAGCACCATTTTTTGTTTTTTGTGCCTCCCTCACCTTCCAGCTGGTATGACGCTAATTTTCGTGTATTTGCGGCTGGATTTGAGTCTAATTATCCGCGGTTTCTGTCCCGTGAAGTGGAGCTCTAAGCAGGCATGTCCGCTCCGCTAGAGCCCACGCATGCGCCTCAAAACATGGATTTCAATGAAATGACTTACTTTTCTCTGCTAGCAGAGGAGGATGAGCAGTATTGACAAGTGACCAGCTGATGAAAGCCATCCGATCAGCCCATTCCATGGTGGATCTGGGTTATACAGTATGTCTTATGATGATATTCAGCCATTAATCAAGTTATGTGTTAAACCGGCCCTGTCAGTTATCCCAGATGGTAGTGATGACTTCTCTCCCCCCTTTAGTCGTGACCAAGTGGAATCCTTGGTGTGGTTAATGGAGGATGATCTGGCTTATTTGATGAGCATTATTCCTCCTGTCCCCAGCAAAAGTTATCTGAGTGTATTGATTCTGTGCAGTCTCTGATTAGGCAAGGTGTGTGTGAACCTGCTTTTGTTCAACCTGTGCTGCAGGCATGGTCAGATCTACTGATTCCAGCCAAGCCACTGCATTCCAGCCCTGCCATTAACCACTTACCTTCCCAAGGATCTAGCCGTCCATAGCCAATGACAACCTCAGCTATAGCCCAGTTAATTCCGCTTCCTAACAAGTATTATTACCCAGTCTCTACTTGTTGTACCTACCCCGCCTTTAATCCACCTGTTTCTTCCTTTTCACAAGTAACAACTCCACAAAAACCTCCTCCAGTCACCATCCCTGTGTCTCTGCCATATTCCAACCCTTCCTCCTACTCAATTCCATCCTCTTCATACATCACTTCTGTTAGCAAACCTGCAGTGTCAAAGTCTAAAAAGAAACGGAAGTACTTCCAAACCCACACCATCGTGTCAGTTAAACAGCCTGTACCAGTGCCATCTGTTCAGCCTGTCCCAGTGCCATCTGTTCAGCCTGTTCCAGTGCCATCTGCTCAGCCTGTCCCAGTGCCATCTGCTCAGCCTGTTCCAGTGCCATCTGCTCAGCCTGTTCCAGTGCCAGCTGCTCAGCCTGTTCCAGTGCCAGCTGCTCAGCCTGTGCCAGTGCCAGCTGCTCTGCCTGTTCCAGTGCCAGCTGCTCTGCCTGTTCCTGTGCCAGCTACTCTGCCTGTGCCAGCTACTCTACCTGTGCCAGCTGCTCTGCCTGTTCCAGCTGCCCAGCTTGTGCCAGCCGACCAGCCTGTTCCAGTGCTAGCCGATCAGCCTGTTCCAGTGCCAGCCGCCCAGCTTGTGCCATCCGACCACTTTGTGCCAGCCGACCAGCCTGTTTCAGTACCAGCCACCCAGCTTGTGCCACCCGACCAGCCTGTTCCAGTGCTAGCCGATCAGCCTGTTCCAGCGCCAGCCACCCAGCTTGTGCCATCCAACCAGCCTGTTCCAGTGCCAGCTGCCCAGTTTGTGCCAGCCGCCCAGCTTGTGCCAGCCGACCAGCCTGTTTCAGTGCCAGCTGCCCAGCTTGTGCCACCCGACCAGCCTGTTCCAGTACTGGCCGACCAGCCTGTTCCAGTGCCAGCCACCCAGCTTGTGCCATCCGATCAGCCTGTTCCAGTGCCAGCCGACCAGCCTGTTCCAGTGCCAGCCGACCAGCTTGTGCCATCCAACCAGCCTGTTCCAGTGCCAGCTGCCCAGCTTGTGCCAGCCGCCCAGCCTGTTTCAGTGCCAGCTGCCCAGCTTGTGCCACCCGACCAGCCTGTTCCAGTACTGGCCGACCAGCCTGTTTCAGTGCCAGCCACTTAGCTTGTGCCATCTGATCAGCCTGTTTCAGTGCCAGCCGACCAGCCTGTTCCAGTGCCAGCCGACCAGCCTGTTACAGTGCCAGCCGACCAGCCTGTTACAGTGCCAGCCGACCAGCCTGTTACAGTGCCAGCCGACCAGCCTGTTCCAGTGCCAGCCGACCAGCTTGTGCCAGCCGACCAGCCTGTTCCAGTGCCAGCCGACCAGCCTGTTCCAGTGCCAGCCGACCAGCCTGTTCCAGTGCCAGCCGACCAGCCTGTTACAGTGCTAACTACCCAGCCTGTTACAGTGCTAACTACCCAGCCTGTTACAGTGCTAACTACCCAGCTTGTGCCAGCCGACCAGCCTGTTCCAGTGCCAGCCGACCAGCCTGTTCCAGTGCCAGCCGACCAGCTTGTGCCAGCCGACCAGCTCGTGCCAGCCGACCAGCTTGTGCCAGTGCCAGCCGACCAGCTTGTGCCACCCGACCAGCCTGTTCCAGTGCTGGCCGACCAGCCTGTTCCAGTGCCAGCTGCCCAGCTTGTGCCAGCCGACCAGCCTGTTCCTGTGCCAGCCGACCAGCCTGTGCCAGCCGACCAGCCTGTTCCAGTGCGAGCCGACCAGCCTGTTCCAGTGCCAGCCGACCAGCCTGTTCCAGTGCCAGCTTTCCAGCTTGTTCCAGTGCCAGCTTCCCAGCTCGCCGACCCGGAGCCTCTGTCTGCTGCCCAGCTCGCCGACCTGGAGCCTCTGTCTGCTGCCCAGCTCGCCGACCCGGAGCCTCTGTCTGCTGCCCAGCTCGCTGACCCGGAGCCTCTGTCTGCTGCCCAGCTCGCCGACCCGGAGCCTCTGTCTGCTGCCCAGCTCGCCGACCCAGAGCCTGCTGCCCAGCTCGATGACCTGAAGCCTCTGCCCACTGCCCAGCTCGACGACCCGGAGCCTCTGTTCGCTGACCAGCTCGACGACCCGGAGCCTCTGCCCGCTGCCCAGCTCGACGACCCGGAGCCTCTGCCCAGCTCGATGACCCGGAGCCTCTGCCCGCTGCCCAGCTCGACGACCCGGAGCCTACTGCCCAGCTCGATGACCCGGAGCCTCTGTCTGCTGCCCAGCTCGATGACCCGGAGCCTGCTGCCCAGCTTGACGACCTGAAGCCTCTGTCTGCTGCCCAGCTCGATGACCCAGAGCCTCTGTCTGCTGCCCAGCTCGACGACCCGGAGCCTCTGTCTGCTGCCCAGCTCGACGACCCGGAGCCTCTGTCTGCTGCCCAGCTCGACGACCCGGAGCCTCTGTCTGCTGCCCAGCTCGACGACCCGGAGCCTCTGTCTGCTGCCCAGCTCGACGACCCGGAGCCTCTGCCCACTGCTCGGCTTGACACCATGGGCTTTCCCCAGCAGCAGCTAGTTGGAGTGTCCGGAGGCCGCTCCTTTGAGGGGGGTACTGTCAGGAAAGGTCCCCCCCTCTGGTGATTCTGCCTGTTATTTGGGCTGCAGTACTGGCCTCCACCAGCGGGGGGTTCTTGGCAGTATGGAGCACACAGCCCTTCCTGCGTTCAGGTGTGACCTGAATGCAATCAGCATGCCTCTATAATACCCGGCGTGTGTAATCACTCCTCGCCCTGGTATCTGTCTACTAACTTGACCCTGAGCCTGATATCTGGACCCTGAGACTGCTGTCCCCTTTCTGGACTTCTGATCTGATCCGACCTGACCTGATCCCTCTCCTGGAAATTTTTTATTTATAACTACGACAAAAAAAGTTAACAAATATACAAAATAACACAAAACAAACAACAAACACTAATCATCATACCACCAACCTCCACCCCCCAAGAAAATAACTGCAAAAAAAAAAAACACATCAGAACGGGTATTTACAACAGGCTCACTGGTACAAGAGAAAGTCTTTATAGTCCATCAGAAAAGCTTGTCCAGATCATTGCCAAAAAAAGAACAAAACCAACTTAAAACGGCTCACTGGTACAGTAGGGAGATATTAAAGTCCATAGAAACCACTACTGTCCAGATCATCGCCAACCCACAACACACCCCACCACCATAACAACAAATACCTACAACCCACGTATGAGCGAGAACATGATAGTCAGACATGTCTGTAGCCTTATTTCAAAAAGTACTCTGTAAACAAAATCTAAGGGGGTGAAAAGAACAGTTGCACCTACCTATGGAGAGGGGCAGAGTCGTGACTTAAGGGGGCTGGAAGAGGAACCCCCTCCATAAATGGGCACACCTCTCAGGCCCGACCCTGCTCCTTTCCAGATCCCGCACCTTCACCAACTCCTGAAAGATATCGCCCACCACCTCATGCACAGACAGGATTTTGTCCTTAGTGGACACCAAACACTGAGCGTGCCAAGTGTAATAAAGCACAACTACGCTGACTAAATAAAGTGACGATCGGGGCGTGGCCTGGCAAGCAATGGAGTAAGACGCGTGATGGAGGAGCTCCTCTTGTAACAGATCCTGTTTGCCAGTCTGCTTGATCGTTTTGGATCCTACCTTGCACAGACAGAGATCGGAGGACGGCGGGAGCAGGGACAGGCATGTCACCGACAAGGAAGTCCACCGCAGCAATAGACAAGCTGGCTAAGTTCCGCCACGATGGGGAGGAGGACCAGGCCAAAGATGGCGCCGGCGAGGAGCAGGTAGAGGATCGCCATGCGGCTGAGACAGCCAAGGTGCTGGAGGCTATCGCTGCACTACAGGGCACCCTCACTGCCAAAATAGATGAGGTTAAAATAGACATCTCACTTATGAGGCAAGATTTGGCTGCAGTGAGGGACAGGGTTACGGAGGCGGAGACCCGGATTGGTGAGGCAGAGGACATCATACACCCTATGCAGCAGGACGTGGAGGAGCTGAAGAGACAGGTTCAACAGCTCCACTCCCACCAGGACGAAATGGAGAATAGACTTAGGCGCTGTAATCTGCGCTTCATTGGATTGCCGGAAAGAGTAGAAGGCAGGGACCCGGTCGGGTACCTGGAAAATCTCCTGATCAATACATACGGCAGAGAGGCGTTCTCAGTGATGTTCGCGGTGGAAAGAGCTCACCGAATCCCGGCAAAGCCTCCGCCCGAGGGGGCTCCCCCCCGCACATTTATTGCTAAATTCCTCAATTTCAGGGACAGGGACACCATTATGCGGCTATCTAGAGAAAAGGGGAATATACAGTTGGGCAATGGTCATGTGGCGGTGTTCCCGGATTTCTCCAATGAAGTTCAGAAGAAACGGTCACAATTCCAGGATGTGAAACGCCGTCTCCGGGTGCTGCACCTCAAGTACTCCATGCTATTCCCGGCCCGTCTCAGAGTGGAAGAGGATGGAAGAGCACAGTTCTTTGATACCCCCGCATCGGCTGCAGCGTGGCTGGATCGAAAGGGACGGAGAGAGTAGCAGGAACCATGGTTGTCAGTGAGTACTTTGCACGGGGGAAGAGGGGGGGAAGCTTCCCAGTGTTTGACACAGTATACGCTGGGTGGCCAGGATGGAAGTAGGCCCGTGTCCCACACAGTGGACTTCCTTGACTGTTAGAATGCACATGGTGCTCCTGGATCCCCCCCCTTGTTGTTTGTCCCCCCATTCCCCCTCTCCCCTGATCTGGGGGTGATGTCATGCTGCCCCCCCTTCCTTGTTGTGGTTTATTTCTCCTTCTTTGCTCTGGAGGATCATATCAGTATGTGGTCCCTGCGTGAGATTTATTTTTATTTTTATTTTTTTTCTTCTTTTTTTCCCTCTTTTATTTTTTAAAATTTTTCTTCTTTTGGAGCCTGAATTATGGGCGACTGAGGTAGGAATGAAGATGTTTATTTCAAATTATAACTACAGGCAGCTGCATGGCATGCGGGCACACATGAGGGTTTTTATCATACACATGCAAGAGGAGCTCAAACCAGACATTTGTTTGGGGAGTTTTGATACCCCCCGCGTTGGATCCACATCTTGTTCAGTGGACAATCGCTCTCCTACAAACACTATATGATGCTGATGTTAGCTCAATGCTGAGCATAAGTACTGCGCCTCCTGCTGGTGTAAACAGCAGGAAGAATTTGGTTTTTCTTTTTTTTCGCATCACTGTTATGTTTGGGAATCAAATGCCTTCACCAAGTTCGGGGGGTGATGGGCTGGGAGGGGGGAAGGTTGCCTTCGGGCAGGGCCACCGTTGTGGCCTTCAGGGGTTTAAAATGTGTTTAAGGCATGTTAGAGATGTGTCGGGGCATATATTGCTATATGTAAGGATAGATATGATTTCTGTATTTTTACCTAGAGATCTGCGGGACTGGACAGTCCGACGGGGGGATATGTGCCAAGGGGAGTCATGACAACGATTAAGTTCCTGACGTGGAACGTCAGAGGCTTGAGAGATAAAATCAAACGCACGGCAGCTCTCGCATATCTAAAAGCACAAAAGGCAAATGTTATAGCCCTAACTGAGACCCATGTTACAGGACACTTACAGGCTGCATTGAAGCGCCCATGGATAGGCTGGGCGTACCACAGCACACATACCAGCTTCTCCAGGGGGGTGTCACTACTGATTACCAAGGCCACCCCATTTGAATTGTTGGCGCTAGAGTCTGACCCACAGGGGAAGCACCTTTTTGTACATGCACTTATTGGTGGAGGCCCAGTGGTACTGATCGTGTGCTACATCCCCCCCCCTACAGTTCGGAACTTGTGACTGCGGGTTTGGCATTTATGGCTAAGCACCCAGCCGCCCCTGCTGTGTGGATGGGGGATTTTAATATGGTCATGGATCCCTATTTAGATCGACCGGTGGGTAGCGGGGGAGGACTAGATGTTCCCAGACAGACCAGACTGAGCCGACTGATTCAAGAATTTGCTCTGGTGGATGTGTGGCGGCATAGGAACCCAGGGGCTAGAGCATATACTTGTCACTCAACTAGTCACGCTACCATGTCGCGTATAGACTATATTCTCATGTCGAGGCCTCTGCTGTCAAGGGTGGTTGGGGCTGGGTTCGCGCCCCGGGCACTGTCGGACCATGCTCCATGCTGGGTCCAGTTGTCCCTACAAGGGAGGGCCCCTAGGAGAATGTGGAGACTTAACCCTTTTTGGCTGACTGCCCTGACAGACCACGATGATATAGAGAGAGACTTGAACTTTTTTTTTCTGGGGGCCGAGACCCGACATGGACCAATGACCACTGGGATGCATTCAAACTACACGCACGTAGACTATTAGACACCAGGATCAATAGGTTGAAGGCGTCCTCCAGGGGAATAGTCGATATGGCAGGGACTACGCTGCGGGGCCTCGAGGAGGCTTATAATTCCCAGCCATCTGTGGAAAACCTTACTAGGGTGAAACTACAGTCCAGGGTGGTGTCGCAACTACTGATAGAAAAGGCTAAACAAAGCGTTTTCTTCTGCAAAACCAGGGTGTATGAACATGGGGAGAAGGCAGGAAAGATGTTGGCCTACCTGGCGCATCTGGAGGACAGGCCCCCGGTTGTGGTCTCTCTGGCGGAGCCGGATGGCTCTGTCATTACGGACCCCTCAACGGTAGCAGATAAATTTAAACAATTCTACGAAGATCTGTATAGGTCTCAGTGTCAAAACACCCCCCAAGAAATTAGAGAGTACTTGCATAGGCTGCAATTTCCCAGATTGAACCCGGAACAATTTAAAATGATGGAAGCCCCCATAACCACTCAAGACATTGCGGATTCAGTGTCACAGTTGGCGAAGTCCAAGGCGCCGGGCCTTGATGGCCTGCCCCTGGAATTCTACACAACATACTCAGAAACCTTGATCCCTAGACTTAAAATTCTGTTTCACTCCATATTTGACTCGGGGGTGCTTCCCCCATCAATGCAGGAGGCTCAGATTATAGTTCTTCCCAAGCCGGGCAAGGATGCACGATACCCGGAGTCTTATAGGCCAATATCCCTATTACCAGTGGATATCAAAATCCTTGCTAAGATTCTGTCCTCCAGGTTGAATACTGTGATCCTTTCCCTGATACATCCGGACCAGACCGGATTTATGCCGGGGAAAAACACAGCCATGAACATACGTCGGCTGTTCATGAATATTCAAGCACAACACGACCATATAGGCAGCAGAGTAGTGGTGGCACTAGATACGGCCAAAGCATTCGATTCCGTCGAGTGGCCGTATTTATGGGAATGCCTGCAGTGTTTTGGGTTCGGCCCTAATTTTATTAAGTGGGTTCAGCTCCTTTACCATACCCCTAAGGCCAGGATATTTGTTAATGGATGGCTCTCGGAACAGATCTCCCTGGAGAGAGGTACGAGACAGGGGTGCCCCCTGTCTCCACTCCTTTATGCCTTGGCGGCGGAGCCCTTGGCTATGGCCATTAGAACAGACCCAGAGGTGGTGGGACTTAAGAAAGGTGACAACTGGGACAAGATAGGGATGTATGCGGACGATACGGTCCTCTACCTAGCGGACCAGGGCCCATCCCTAAGGGCGGCATTGGCAATAATAGAGGAAGCGGGCCGTTTCTCGGGGTTGAGGATTAACTGGGACAAATCTAAAATTCTCCCCTTGGATCTGTTCCCCCCACAGGAGATGACCCCGGAGCTGCCGCTACAAAGAGTGGCAGTGGTTAAATATCTAGGGGTATTGGTCACCAGGGACCTGCAGGAGTATGTGTCTTTGAATGTGGATCCTTTTTTTGCGATTATTAAATCCAGAACCCAGGCCTGGGCGAGACTACCTTTAGGAGTAATGGGGAGAATCAATCTAGTTAAGATGATTTTATTGCCCAAAATTCTGTATATGGTATGGCACGCTCCCCTATACCTCCCTCTGAAGATTTTCAAGCAGATGGAGGCAATATTGAACTCCTTTGTCTGGGGCTCGGGCAGACATAAGCTAGCATGGAACATACTTAAAAATCCCACACTGGAGGGGGGTTGTTCCCTGCCGGATCTCCAGGATTATTATGTGGCAGCACAGCTATCGCACCTATACCACTATAACAAGTCTGAGACACGGAGATATAGCTCGTTGGTCTGTAACAGACCAGGTAGTGCCTTTCACACTCCCTGCCAAGCGGTGTTCAGGAAGGGGAGGGGAGGGTGCACGACGTTGCAGTTTGGGGCCAAAATGCTATTGCACCATCAGAGAGTATGGGATATAGCTCTTAAAAAACAGAACCGGTCACACGTGCATTCACACACACCACTGTGGAGTAACGGGGCCCTGCCAGAGTTGGACTCGGTGCCGGACGCCCGACTCTGGGCCTCTTATGGAGTGTTATACCTGTCCCAGGTATTGGAGACGGACGGTATTAAGCCATTCTCGGTGCTGCGGGGGGAGTTCTCCCTACCGCAGCAGTTTCTATTCAGGTACTTGCAACTTAGGCACGCACTTAGGACACAGATGGCTGAGGTGACACCAGATCTTAGTACCCCACCGGTATTGGATGTTATCTTTGGAGCTGATTCGACCAAACTTATATCCAATATATACTACGTGGTCAGACAGCACAAGATAAACAGAGTGGTTCAGACAGCGCGAACTCAGTGGGAGCGAGACGTGGGACCGATTGAGACAGAGGACTGGGGAGAGGTTATGGAGGGGGTGAAGGCTGCATCCCCTAAGATCTCAGATAGGCTGACACAGCTGTACATACTTCACTAGGCTTATCTTACACCTTTAAGACTGGCGAAGTTTCAACCCACAAGGAGCCCATTGTGTCCTAGATGTTCAGCGGTGGAGGGAACATTCTTCCATATGCTATGGCAGTGTTCGGATATACAGGCATACTGGCTGCAAGTGACACACTTCTTACATGATAATATGGGAACACCGGTGGGGATGGATCCGAAACTTTGCTTATTGGGGTTACTGCCTGATGTGGAGGTTGATAAATACCAGACCATATTTATGTGTGAATCACTATTTTTGGCTAGAAAAGTGGTAGCAAAGGTCTGGATGCAGGCGGTGGCCCCGACACTGAGAGACTGGAAAAAATAAATGAACGCTGTACTGCCTTATAGGAAAATGATTTATAAGCATAGGGGGCGCCCTCAGAAGTTTGCTAATGTTTGGGATCGTTGGCTGGAGGATGGGGAGACGTGCACTGAGTAATTTGAGGATGATAATTTGGTCTTGGACCATGGGGAGGGGGGAACTGAGTTAGAATAAAGGTATGATTAGGAACCCCTTGGACGTCATTTGGGGCTGTCAACACAAGAAGGATTAGGAGACATAACTGCTGTAAGGGAGGAATATGTATATTTGACCTGCACTGTATGTTATGACGTAATGGAAACTGTATTCTATATCTTGTTGTACTTGTACACATCTCAATAAACTTGCTTTTCTGGTTAAAAAAAAATAAAGTGACGATAACTCAAAACCCCTGCGGACCCCGAAGTCACCCTCACTCGCTCAGCATAGGTCAGGGTCGGAAGGCGGGGGTAGCCAATGGCACTCCCTACCCCCGTAAGAACCTCCATGTTGAATGGACATTGGACCAGAAAATGGTCCATGGTCTCCAATGTCCCTCCACATTCCCGCCGGGGACAGCCCCTGTCCCCTAGGTTCAGATACTTGAGATTTGCACGGACGTACAGTCGTCCGTGGAACGACCTCCATGCAAGATCCCAAAATGTATTCAGAATTCTGGAAGAATTCAAGAGGGCTAACCCCTCCGTGAGGACCCTCTCCTGGAAATTCCCTTCCTGCCCATTCCCTGTCTGCAGCTTCTTCTGTGATCTCCTGGTATATGACTGTGGCTTGGCTTTTGGTTTATGATTACGGCATTTCCCCTTGACTTATATAAATGCTTTGTTGTTATTTGTGCACTGGTTGTCTTCACCTGTTTTGTTCACCTTGTAAATAAACACATTTTATTTCACTGCATACAGTGTTGGTCTCCTCTGTGTAGGCACACAGTACTGGTCTATTTAGAATCCTTGACACCCACCCAGGGACATAATATGTTGCTTTCAGAGTTTTGCCTTAAAGGATGAGATCATGCGTAAAGCAAGGAGAAATGACCACATTGCATTTAATGGAGAAAACATAATGCTATTCCAAGATCTCTCCCAAATAACCCTGAGAAACAGGCGTGCACTGCACCCTGTGCTGGAGAAATTATGAAACAGAGACATTCGATACACTTGGCGTTTTCCATTCGCATTGGAAGTCTCTTTCAATGGCCAGCAACATGTCCTCCACACCCCTGCTGACTTACCAGATTTCTGCTAGGCATTGGATCTGGAACAGGCTGATCGCCCTGACTGGTACACTGAGTTTCTGCAACCTGCTCTCGCCCAGAACCTCCTCAGATCCCTTAAACGGTCACCACCGTTTACGACCTTCCATCCACCCACGACAAGCTTATCTGACACACTGCGACAATCTTGCATACACGATCCATTCCATTTCCCAGAATCAAGACGAGACTCTGCTCTGTACTTGTTTCCAAATGACTGAACACTTTAATGGTTTCTTCTCAGCTTTTTATACAGTACAAGATGTTACAGTTAATCACAGGACAATGCAATCTCAACCCCCCTCATCACACACTATGGGTAGTAACTGTGCAGACAATTTGGCACCGATATATTTAGCATGACTTAACTACTGCCTCAGAGAGAATGACATTCCTGTAGATAATGACATCTAGGGATGAGCCAAACACCCCCGGGTTCGGTTCGCACCAGAACGTTCGAACAGACCGCGGGTTCGCACGTATATTTCGAACCCCATTTAAATCTATGGGACCCGAACGTTCGAATTCAAAAACGGTCGTTATAAAGACCAAAATTCATTCAGAACCCGGGTCTTGCCCCAGGGAACATGTATCAATGGAATTTTTTTTTTAAAACGGCCGTTTTTTGCGGAGCAGCCATTTTAATGATGCTTAAAGTGAAAAAAAAATAAAAAAAAATCCTTTAAATATCACACCTGCTGGGTGTCTATAGTAGTGGCACGTGTTTAGAAATGTCCCTGCACAACATGAGAGGACTATAAAAAAAAAGTAATTAATGCTACTTGCGCAAGTTCTGTGTGGCAACATTATGTTGAATATTTTAGCGGTGGTGGGGGGCCATTATTGTTTTGTGAAAGAACATTTTTAGAAAAAAGGGCACCCCTCAAACATACTGTAATTGGAGCGCAACAAGGAGCCACGTGCAAAGTATTGCATCAAAAATTGTTATTAGGCGCCCCTGTTAAAACAGGGGCAGAAAAATTGGGCCTTGGGCACAACACAACACTGCAACCCCTCACAATAAAAAAGGAAAACTAAAGCGCTAGCCAACAGTGAATAAACCCAATATGAGAAAAAATATACTAATTATATGCAGCTCAAATCTAATATGTGCTAACAACAAAAATAGGATATAAAAGTGTAATGATGAGCGCAACTTAAACTAAACTAAATAATCAATCCCAAATAAACAAGTGAGCATCGCTAAGGAGATAGTGATAATACAGATAAAATGAATAATCCAAATAAGTGCAATACAGTGCAGCAACAAATGTCCCAAATGGGTGAAATCCAGTGGGGAGACAAACATTAATCAATCAGTGACAAGGCTTCTATCCATGTAAACAACAAAATCATCCAGATGAGACTTCACAGATGAACGTGCTCACAGAGAGCTTACCTTCCACAAGGAAGAAAGGGGCATCAAACACATACAACGATTGTCCTGTAGGCAGCCGTCTCTGATGCAATCTTTAAGCCAGTCTCAGCCACATTCGAAGTCCAGTCGAAAATGAGGCGGATATTCCAAAGAAAAAATGAAGCTCACATAGTGAAGTACGTAAACTTAAAAAATGGTTTAATAAAAGGTAAACACACTTACAGAAAGAGAAACGAATAAAAACACCAAAACAATGGCACTTCCGGGTTGGACGGTCAGGGTGTCACATCACTTCTGGTTGACCTTACGTGTTGCGTCACGTGACTTCATCAGAGGTTACCAAGGGCCTATCAGATACATTCTTTTAAAGGTGAAAAGCGGAAATGGAGTCGCGGCCATTTTCGATACCGCGTCGAAAACGGAAGTGTCTCTGCGGCCATTTTCGATATGGGAAAACGGCTATTAATATTCAGGGATTTCCAAGACAGATAACAGTGTACCAAAATTAATGATATAAATGATGAATAAATCACAAAATATAGCAACTAAGTTACTGTGTTCATATGTATTTTGAACTCCCGGTCATATTCGACGAGACATCGAATATGTAATGCCATAATGGTCATTTCAGGACAGGGAGGCGAATCAGTGACTGTAAAGCCGAATCATAAGCGAATGCACTTAAGTGAAGTGCAAATGTTAGAGATTACATGTAGTAACTATATATTATGTGGGAAACAATATTCGACACAACTATTTATTATGTGGGAAACAATATTCAACATACAGAATACACATAGGTATATTAGATGTCTATGCATTCCATATAAGTCAATAATGGACTTCTTTGATGCAAGTGACCACTCAATACAATAAAATAAAAATAAAATAGCCAAAAAAAACAATAAAAAGGCTAAAATAGAATTGGGTGATATGCTAATGGAAAACACGGGGTGATCAACAGGAACTGAGTGACACCCCTTCCGCTTACATAATTACATAAAGCCAATCTATCTAAAATAAGGATCATGTAAGAACTCAAAACCTTAAATAAAATGGTTATGATTGATATAATTAAAAATTACTAAGAAAACAATTTAAATCAAACTCTACGTTTAATCCATAAGGGACCATGGTATTCAGAGAATGAATCCACTGGGATTCCATCTGGCTGATGGACCTAACCAGATGGGCTCCTCTCCAGGGCTTATAGAATTTATCTATCCCCCAAAAAGTCAGGTGTCTGGGGTCTTTCTTGTGTTTCTCCAGAAAATGTCGGCTGACACTATGCTTGGTGAAGCCATTTTCAATGTTCACAACATGTTCTTTTATACGAACCATCAGTGCTCTTTTTGTCCTTCCTACATATTGTAGGTTACAACTACATTGTAACACATACACTACGCCTTCTGTATGGCAACTAATAAAATTCTTGATTTGATGGCACTTAGTGTGAGTGCTTATAAATTGTGTCCTCTTCTGTTGAGGACACTTCGACCGTTTACAGGCATAGCAATATTTACACGAAACAAATCCTTTAGTATCGAAAAACGTGTACCCAATTTTGGGTGGAGGATCCACTACATTTTTCACAAGTAGGTCCCTAATAGTGGGGGCTCTTTTATACACAATGGGCCAGATTCAGGTAGATGGGAGCATCTTTGCTCCAGAGTAACGCTTCTCATTTGCGTTACGCTGCAGAAATTTTAGGAGCAAGTGCTGTCATTCACGAAGCACTTGCTCCTAAAGTTGCGGCAGCGCATCGCAAATGAGCCGGCGGAATTCAAATTGGGCGGGTACGGGGCGTGTAGTATTAAAACGAAGCGCGTTCCCGCCGCGAACGTACTGCGCATGCGTCGAGTGTCAAAACATCCCCGTGCGCATGCTCCAAATTCTGTGAATGAACGTCAATGACGTCACATTCCCATTCATGAACGTTTTACGCAAGCGACGTTTTTTTTTTTTTTTCCGACGCGATGACGACGCCTATACCTAACATAGGATATTCCAACCCCATGTAGGTATAACTATGCGCCGCGTATCCCGTCCGGAAACGTCGTAACGTCACTGCGTCGCGCCGGAATGCGATCGTGAATTGCCGATTTCCGCTCATTAACATATTTTTTGAGCGGAAATCGGCGGGAACGCCCCCGGCGCCATTTTTAAGTTGAAGTAACGATGCGATGGCGAAACTCAGTTACGCTGCTCGCATCGGAGCTTCAACCCGGCGTTTCTTGTTTTCTGGTTATAGAAAACAGAAACGCCGGCTTAAAGTGACAGTTAGGCTGGCGGATCACTGGATCCGCCAGCCTAACTCTTCATGAATCTGGCCCCAAGTTGGGTATTTCCGGCAAGATGGATTTCAAATGCCTATCCCCCTTCAACACATGCCAATGTCTTTTGAGCAATTTTGCCACATCCTTATATTGGATATTGTAATCCAAGATGATGGCCGGGGCCGTCATGTCCCGCTGCTTTTTCACATTCCCCTGTAGCATCGTATTTCTATCAAGACCAGCGACTTCTTGAATCTGTCTTTGAATGAATTTGTGGGAGTAACCTTTATCTTTAAATCTCTCTCCTATAAAGGATGCTTGAGCTAGGAAATCAGAATCTTTAGTGCAATTTCGTTTGATCCGAACCAGCTGTCCTTTCGGTATATTCAACAACCAAGATTTGTAATGACAACTATTTAGGGATAAATAGCTATACCACTTTTATACCACTAGTGCTCTAACACCCCCTTTAGCTGCTGCCATGGAAGTGTTCTCCTATATGGAACACAGCAATGTGAATCTGGATGAGGTATTCAATGGTACCCACAACACAAAGAAAACCGACCTCAATAGCCAATTTAGAGTTTTGGCACTCTCTATGGAGAGGAAGGTCAATCTTTGGTGGGACATTCATACCTTTGACCGCTATCTAAAAGAGAAAATTGTCCCGAGAAGACTCAGGTGGGATGTCCCCCTTAATGATGGACTTCTGGACAAACAATCTATGGATGAATGGTTCCACTTTTATAATGATAAGAGTTTGGAGGCAATTCATTTCCTCCTGAAACGGAAACAAAAAAAGCTGCGAGCTATGGATAACTTAATAGCAGAGGCCAAAATCCTCTTGGATCCGTTTAAGGATTCAGCAGAGTTTAAAAAATTATCCACTCAATTAAGCAAAACTTTAGCCACCAAAGATCTTGAAGCTCAGAAAAGAAAAACGAAAAAATACCTACGAGATACATCAGACTACAAAGCGGATCAGGTGTTTAAGTGGCAGGTGAAAACTACTGTCACAGTACCGACCTCCACCTATTCAACACCCGAAAAAGAAACAGATACAGAAAACCAAATTTGGATAGATCTGTTAAAACATTAGGATGGCAAGATCAAACCTCATTACCTGTGAGAGAAGGTTAAGCCTTGAAAGATGAAGAAGCACAACGTCATCGTACACCACAAAATACACGCCCAAAAAAAACTTTTATGAAATCTTTTAAGAAAACAAATTGGACCCGTCGGAATTCAGAACATAGAGAATATCATAACACAACTCATTATCCTCCCCCTCCACCAAATCACAACCCTCATTACTCTCAACACTACAACTATCCTCAACGGAGCCCTATCCCTACCTATAACCGCTTGGAACCTCTGCGACAACATCAAGACTATCATCCCCACCACACACCTTATTATCGATCTCAGTATCAGGGCCCTTTTTTAGACAGGGATCGGAGGGATTATTCTCCAAGGAGATACCCTCAGGACCGGTATCCATCTCCAAGGAGACAAACTCAGGAGGATCCGTCTCCAGGGAGGTCCAAGGAATTCGAGAGATCTCCAAGAAGATCCCTAATTGAAAAGGAGAATCATACTCCCAAAGAAAGCGGGGATGCAGAGGAGGAAAGAGATCCCAAAAGAAAAAGATTGGAAAAGGGGAGGGGGTCTTCAACCTAAGTGGGAAACCCCTCTCTCTTGAAGAATTATCGGTGTTGGATAGAGGCCTCAAACATGCACCGGTGAAAAATCTAAATAAATTCGACACATATATAGGTATACAAAAATATATTAGGAAAATTAATATTAAAAAATACTTCCTAGGAAATCCTATTCAACATGGGTCTGCCATGTCCACATCTGAAAACCCCATTCAATATACCACATTGCGTAATAATTCGGTATTTAACCCGCAAGTCAGCAACAATCCTCATATTGAGGTTTTTAAAAAATTAGTGTTGCAGGACCTTGACACCTTGAAGGTTAAAAAAGCAAGGGACCCTATTAACATACAAAAAGGGATCCAATTACTCAAGAAATGCAAAGACATCGTTATCCGACCAGCAGATAAAGGAGGTGCGGTTGTGGTTCAGTCTAAGGAACAATACAATGCAGAACTCCAAAGACAATTGGAAGACGTGGATACCTATACCAAATTACCTAGTAACCCCACCATTATGTATAAAGAACAACTGAAACAATTAATTAAAGTGGGAGTGAAAAGAAATATTTTGAGTAAAAAGGAATCAATGTATTTATTGCCGGAAACCTGTAGAATTCCGGTAATATACACCATTCCGAAAGTGCATAAAGACAAGGTCAACCCACCCGGTAGACCTATCGTTAACGGGATAGATTCCCTTACAGCGAGGATGGGCCAATACCTCGACTATTTCTTACAGCCAGCGATCCAACAGACCAAAGCATATCTGAGAGACACCAAACATGTTCTACAGTTGTTGGAGGAGGTTCCTGTAGTGGAAGGAGAGACCTTGATTGCCACTGCAGATGTATCTTCTCTATACACGATTGTACAACATCATCAAGCTTGCAGTACAACCAAATGGCTCCTCAAGAATTATACCTTACTTATCTGTAAGCAACGAACATTTCTCATTAAGTGCCTAGAATTCTGTTTAAAGTCCAACTATTTCTGGTATAACCAGTTTTATTACAACCAAAGCACGGGCATCTATTTGGATACCCCCATTGAGTTAATCTTTTATAAAAGATATATCGATGACGTGCTGATGGTATGGAAGGGTACTAAAGAAACATTGGAGACATTTTGTGCAGACTTGAACATTAATGATAAGAACATCAATCTGGTTTTCCATATCAGTAATAAGGTAGTTAATTTTCTTGATTTGGACATCACTATAACATCTAACAAGCTAATCACGAAAAAACATTTTAAGAGTGTTGACTCAAATAGCTATTTATCCCTAAATAGTTGTCATTACAAATCTTGGTTGTTGAATATACCGAAAGGACAGCTGGTTTGGATCAAACAAAATTGCACTAAAGATTCTGATTTCCTAGCTCAAGCATCCTTTATAGGAGAGAGATTTAAAGATAAAGGTTACTCCCACGAATTCATTCGAAGACAGATTCAAGAAGTCGCTGGTCTTGATAGAAATACGATGCTACAGGGGAATGTGAAAAAGCAGCGGGACGACGGCCCCGGCCATCATCTTGGATTACAATATCCAATATAAGGATATGGCAAAATTGCTCAAAAGACATTGGCATGTGTTGAAGGGGGATAGGCATTTGAAATCCATCTTGCCGGAAATGCCCAACATTGTGTATAAAAGAGCCCCCACTATTAGGGACCTACTTGTGAAAAATGTAGTGGATCCTCCACCCAAAAGTGGGTACACGTTTTTCAATACTAAAGGATTTGTTCCGTGTAAATATTGCTATGCCTGTAAACGGTCGAAGTGTCCTCAACAGAAGAGGACACAATTTATAAGCACCCACACTAATGAGTGCCATCAAATCAAGAATTTTATTAGTTGCCATACAGAAGGCGTAGTGTATGTGTTACAATGTAGTTGTAACCTACAATATGTAGGAAGGACAAAAAGAGCACTGATGGTTCGTATAAAAGAACATGTTGTGAACATTGAGAATGGCTTCACCAAGCATAGTGTCAGCCGACATTTTCTGGAGAAACACAAGAAAGACCGCAGACACCTGACTTTTTGGGGGATAGATAAATTCAATAAGCCCTGGAGAGGAGCCCATCTGGTTAGGTCCATGAACCAGATGGAATCCCAGTGGATTCATTCTCTGAATACCATGGTCCCTTATGGATTAAACGTAGAGTTTGATTTAAATTGTTTTCTTAGTAATTTTTAATTATATCAATCATAACCATTTTATTTAAGGTTTTGAGTTCTTACTTGATCCTTATTTTAGATAGATTGGCTTTATGTAATTATGTAAGCGGAAGGGGTGTCACTCAGTTCCTATTAATCACCCCGTTTTTTTCATTAGCATATCACCCAATTCTATTTTAGCTTTTTTTTTTTTTTTTTGGCTATTTTATTTTTATTTTTATTTTATTGTATTGAGTGGTCACTTGCATCAAATAAGTCCATTATTGACTTATATGGAATGCATAGACATCTAATATACCTATGTGTATTATGTATGTCGAATATTGTTTCCCACATAATATACAGTTGTGCCGAATATTGTTTCCCACATACTGTAATATATAGTTACTACATGTAATCTCTAACATTTGCACTTCACTTAAGTGCATTCGCTTATGATTCGGCTTTACAGTCACTGATTCGCCTCCCTGTCCTGAAATGACCATTATGGCATTACATATTCGATGTCTCGTCAAATATGACCGGGAGTTCGAAATACATATGAACACAGTAACTTAGTTGCTATATTTTGTGATTTATTCATCATTTATATCATAAATTTTGGTACACTGTTATTTGTCTTGGAAATCCCTGAATATTAATAGCCGTTTTCCCATATCGAAAATGGCCGCAGAGACACTTCCGTTTTCGATGCGGTATCGAAAATGGCCGCGACTCCATTTCCGCTTTTCACCTTTAAAAGAATGTATCTGATAGGCCCTTGGTAACCTCTGATGAAGTCACGTGACGTGACGCAGCGCGTAAGGTCAACCGGAAGTGACGTGACACCCTGACCGTCCGACCGGAAGTGCCATTGTTTTGGTGTTTTTATTCGTTTCTATTTCTGTAAGTGTGTTTACCTTATTAAACCATTTTTTAAGTTTACGTACTGCACTATGTGAGCTTCATTTTTTCTTTGGAATATCCGCCTCATTTTCGACCGGACTTCGAATGTGGCTGAGACTGGCTTAAAGATTGCATCAGAGACGGCTGCCTACAGGACCATCGTTGTATGTGTTTGATGCCCCTTTCTTCCTTGTGGAAGGTAAGCGCTCTGTGAGCACCTTCATCTGTGAAGTCTCATCTGGATGATTTTGTTGTTTACATGGATAGAAGCCTTGTCACTGATTGATTGACGTTTGTCTCCCCACTGGATTTCACCCATTTGGGACATTTGTTGCTGCACTGTATTGCACTTATTTGGATTATTCATTTTATCTGTATTATTATCACTATCTCCTTAGCGATGCTCACTTGTTTATTTGGGATTGATTATTTAGTTCAGTTTAAGTTGCGCTCATCATTACACTTTTATAAACCCCTCACAATAACTCCAATTGGAGCGCAACAAGGAGCCACGTGCAAATTATTGCATCAAAAATTGTTATTAGGCGCCCCTGTTAAAACAGGGGCAGAAAAATTGGGCCTTGGGCACAACACAACACTGCAACCCCTCACAATAACTCCAATTGGAGCACAACAAGGAGCCACGTGCAAATTATTGCATCAAAAATTGTTATTAGGCGCCCCTGTTAAACAGGGGCTGAAAAATTGGGCCTTAGGCACTGGTGGCGGAGCCCAGAAACACAACATTTCTTACTAGCTATCAGCAAGAAAAGTGAGGAGGAGAAGGATATTCCATCAGCAGCATAAGAGGACAGTCACTCAGCATCAGCAGTCTAAAAGGGATCCGACATTTCAAAAAAAAGATATTATTCATTAATATCAGCATCAGGTGCTTGGTAGCTGGTGTTGATCCAAGCCTGATTCATTTTGATGAAGGTCAGTCGATCAACAGAGCCAGTGGAGAGGCGCACCCTGTGATCAGTCACAAAGCCTCCAGCAGCACTGAATGTCCGTTCTGAAAGAACACTGGATGCAGGGCAAGCCAGTAGCTCAATTGCATAATGGGCAAGCTCTGGCCAGTGATCCATCCTCAAGACCCAGTAAGCCAGAAGATTTTCGGTGGGGAAGGTGTCCAAGTCGGATCTTGCCCCTAGGTCTTCCCGGACCATGTAAACCAGACGCTGGCGATGGTTGCTGGAACCGGTCAGACCTTGGGGCTGAACGCATCCGTCAGACTACCACCTTCTCCACCGCCCCTTCTGTGACTCACCGAAGCCTCAGCAAGACGTTGTCCAGAGCCAGGTTTTGGTAATCCCCCCGGTTCTGGGAACGCATTGCACAGACCCTTCTGCAAGGCCTCCCGCAGAAGTTTCATCTTCTGCTCCCTCTGCGATGGAAACATAAGGTCCGCAACCTTACTCTTGTAACGTGGATCAAGGAGAGTCACCAGCCAGTAATGATCCCTCTCCTTAATAGCACGTACACGAGGATCCTCACGCAGGCTTTCCAGGATCAGGGAGGCCATGCAGCGTAGGTTTGCAGAGGCATTCGGGCCACAGTCCTCTGGGTCACTGAGGACGACAGGATCCACAGGCACCTCATCCCAGCCACGTAAAACTCCACGTGCTCCTTGGGACTGTAAATGATCCCTTGAAGACTGCTGCTGCTGAGTGCTAGGCTCCACCTCCATGCTGCTGATACAATCCTCCTCCTCCTCCTCCTCTTCCTGTGTGCTAGGTGGGCAAGCAGGACCACTGTCTGGGTAAAGGGGGCCTTGAGAGGTAAGGAAATCATCCTCTTCCTCCCTCTGTTCTGCCTCAAGGGCCCTGTCCATTATTCCACGTAGCGTGTGCTCCAACATGTGAATAAGAGGGACAGTCTCACTGATGCATGCACTGTCACTGCTCACCATCCTCGTGGCCTCCTCAAATGGTGACAGGACAGTGCATGCATCCCTGATCAAGGCCCACTGTCGTGGGGAAAAAAACCTAGCTGCCCTGACCCAGTTCTGCTGCCATATTGGCACAGGTACTCATTGATGGCCCGCTGCTGCGTGTGCAGCCGCTGCAGCATGGCCAACGTTGAGTTCCATCTGGTGGGCATGTCACAAATTAGGCGGTTCTTGGGCAGGTTGTATTCCCTTTGGAGGTCAGTCAGCCGAGCAGTGGCATTATATGACCTCCGAAAATGCACACAGACTTTCCTGGCCTGCTTCAGGACATCCTGCAAGCCCGGGTACCTGCCCAAGAACCGCTGCACCACCAAATTGAGGACATGCGCAAAACAGGGCACGTGGGTGAGTTTTCCCTGTCGCAGGGCAGAGAGGAGGTTGGTGTCAATATCGCTGACCACCATTCCAGGCTTCAGCTGGCGTGGCGTCAACCACCTCTCGGCCTGACCCTGCAGAGCTGACAAAACCTCTTCCCCAGTGTGGCTCCTGTCTCCCAAGCACACCAGCTCTAGCACCGCATGGCATCCCTTGGCCTGCATTCCTGCGTATCCCCTCGTACGCCTACGGAGCATGGCTGGTTTGGAGAAAACATCCCCACAGGAAGAGGCCACAGAGGAAGAAGAGGAGGAGGGGGTGGAGGAAAGAGGTGTGTCACAAGCAGTAGTATTGTTTTGGAGGCGTGGTGGCGGAACAACCTCCAAAACTACTGGACCTTGCCCTGCATCCTTCCCAGCTGCCAGCAGAGTCACCCAATGCGCCGTAAAAGACAGGTAACGTCCCTGTCCATGCCAGCTGGACCATGAGTCAGCGGTAATATGCACCTTACCACTGCCCGCCCTGTCCAGCGAGGCATGGACATTGCCTTCCACATGCCGGTAGAGAGCCGGAATAGCCTTCCATGAGAAAAAGTGGCGTTTTGGTACTTGCCACTGAGGTACTGCACATTGCACAAACTCACGGAAGAGGGCAGAATCTACCAACTGAAAAGGTAGCAGTTGAAGTGCTAGCAATTGCGCTAAGCTAGCATTCAACTGCTGGGCATGTGGATGGCTGGGATTGTACTTCTTTCGGCGCTGCAGCAGCTGGGGCAGGGAAATTTGCCTGGTACTATCAGTAGATTGACCGCTACTACTAGCTTGTGACACACCTATTTCTACACCTTCACTGCAGGCTTCAGAGAGGACTGGGGGTCTACTGGGGTTGGAGGTCCCAGAAGGGCAAGGGGGGGTACGCTTTTGTCTTTGGTGTGGGTCTTTCTGGTGTGCTTGCCAACGAGCTGCATGGCAGGTCGACATATGTCTGGACAAGCATGTGGTACCCAGGCGGTTGATGTTTTGGCCACGTGAGATACGCTTGCGACATAAGTTGCAAATAGCAAAGGTACGATTTCAAAAAAGGCCCACACCAAAGAACTTTTGCTGTACCGGTCAGACACAGCAGCGCCATGCACAAGCGCCGTAGATGTGCGCTGTAATGCAGTGGGTGTGACCTTAAGCTGACCCCTGGAGGGCATCCTGCCTCTTTGGAGATGTGCCTGTGCCTCGTCCTCCTCCTCCTCCTCCTCCTCCTCCTCCTCCTCCTCTCTCCTATCAGGCACCCAGGTAGAGTCAGTGACCTCATCATGCCCTCCCTCCTCATCACTGTCAACAACCTGGCAGTATGCTCCAGCTGGGGGATCATCATCACTGACAAATTGCTGTCCCTCTCGGACACCCCCTCTCCCTGGGCTCACATCAATGCCTTCCTCTATCAGTGTTCCGTCATCGGAGTCTTCAAAACGCTGCGCATCTTCCTGCAGCATGTACCCAACACTGTGTTGAAACAGTTCGGGGGACTCCTCAGGAGGACATGGTGGTACTAGGAAAGTATTGTGTGAAGCCATTGTGCAGAGGGAAGAGGACGCCTTGGCAGCTGCTCTGCCAGATGAACTTTGATCAGTCTGTGTGAGAGAGGATGAGGAGGATGAGGACGGCTTGGTCATCCACTCTACTAATTTCTCTGCATGTTGAGGCTCAACATGGCCAGCTCCTGAAAAGAAGGACGAGCGGCCACGTGCTGAAGAGGATGCACCACATACACTACCAGCGTTACCTCTACATGCAGAGCCTGCTTGCCCTCGTGACTCTCTGCCTCTCTTTGTTGTCCTTCCAGACATATTTATGCGCTCAGGTGGTATAGAACAGCACACGTCCAGTGACACTAACTGCGCTCAGGTGGTATATAAAAGCACACGTCCAGTGACACTAACTGCGCTCAGGTGGTATATAAAAGCACACGTACAGTGACACTAACTGCGCTCAGGTGGTATATAAAAGCACACGTACAGTGACACTAACTGCGCTCAGGTGGTATATAAAAGCACACGTACAGTGACACTAACTGCGCTCAGGTGGTATATAAAACCACACGTATAGTGACATTAACTGCGCTCAGGTGGTATATAAAAAGCACACGTCCAGTGACACTAACTGCGCTCAGGTGGTATATAAAACCACACGTACAGTGACACTAACTGCGCTCAGGTGGTATATAAAAGCACACGTCCAGTGACACTAACTGAGCTCAGGTGGTATATAAAACCACACGTACAGTGACACTAACTGCGCTCAGGTGGTATATAAAACCACACGTCCAGTGACACTAACTGCGCTCAGGTGGTATAAAAAAAAGAACATTTACAGTGACACTAACTGCGCTCAGGTGGTATATAAAAGCACACGTACAGTGACACTAACTGCGCTCAGGTGGTATATAAAAGCACACGTACAGTGACACTAACTGCGCTCAGGTGGTATATAAAAGCACACGTATAGTGACACTAACTGCGCTCAGGTGGTATATAAAAGCACACGTCCAGTGACACTAACTGCGCTCAGGTGGTATATAAAACCACACGTCCAGTGACACTAACTGCGCTCAGGTGGTATAAAAAAAAGAACACGTACAGTGACACTAACTGAAATTTAGCCGGCAGCGCATGCGCAGTACGATCGGCGCGGGGACGCGCGTGATTTAAATAGTAAACTCCCCCTAGCCGTGGAATTTGCATTCCGCCGGGGATTTAAGATCCGCCAGGGCTACTTACGAGGCAAGTGCTTTCTGAATACAGCACTTGCCTCAAAAACTGACGCAGGCGGATCGTAAAAAAGATAGATCACGCGGATCAAAAGATCCGCTGATCTACATGAATCTACCCCACTGTGTCTCTATCTATCTCTCCCTAACTCACTGTCTGTCTAACTTGACTGTAAGGCAAGCCGGAACACACTACAAGAGGCTGCCCGGGAGGCGGCCTTTTATAGTGTGGGGCGTGTGCTAAAGCCCTGAGCCCTAATTGGCCAAAGCACCCAGGCTTTGGCCAATTAGGTCTCTTCGTTTTTTAGGCGCTGTGATTGGCCAAGCATGCGGGGTCATGGTGCATGCTTGGCCAATCATCAGCGAGCAACGCGGCAGTGAATTATGGGTCATTCGAATTTGGCGCGAACGACCCGATTTGTTCGTTTTCGACGAACGATCGAACGGCCAATGTTCGATGCGAACATGTGTTTGCATCGAACACAAAGCTCATCCCTAATGACATCAAAACAAAATACTGTCACACAATGATTTCCCTTCAAACCATCTCTTTAGACAGACGGCTGTCTCTAAAGGGAAGGTTCTTACGCCTGGGCGTCAATACATTCCTAAACATAATTGACATGCTAATTCAGTACATCTGAATGGAGACTGCTAACTTGAAGTACAATACACAATCTTTTAAGTGTAAACACAGGGCTTTGAAACAGTTTTATCACACAATAAAAAGGTCTCTCAGGAACCGATGCAATTAACACCTTTCCACAGAATGTGTCCACACATTGAAGAGCCAACCTCACTTAACATTTCAATAGCCGGAGCTAAGCATTGAATAAGCTTGTAATGTCCCTCTCCTGTGTAACAGATGTCAAAATGGACCCCTTGTAATATTCCATTCCTGCAATCTGAATTATTATTAATGTCCCATTTCATGTAATATATGAATTATGATCCTATTAGCCACCCTACGCCTACAAGGGCACAGGGTGGACTTAGACCCAGGGGCTATTAGTGTCCCTGGCACAGGAGTATCTCTCATCCTTCCAAAGACTCTGGTTGTCACGGTTCATTCCGTTACAATCCCCTTACTCCACACCTGAGAAACGGCAAGCAAAGAAACAAAGGCAGAGTCGCGCCGGAAGTTCTAAGATGGGGTCCCCGAAGCCCCAAGCTGAGCCTGATGAGGATTTTGATGATGACTAATCTGCCCCCATCATGATTTTCTATTTTGTGCCGGATAACACAAGTTGAAGTTCAATCCATTCCAGCCCCGGGAAGTTTTGCTGTTGGAGCCCTGAGCAGTGATCTGGACTCGAGAGGGCACTTGTTAATTTTTTTTTTGGGACCCACGCTGTTTAGTTTTCTGCTCTTCCATTCCAGAGTGTCGAGAGGGCTCCATCTGCCCAGGACTTCCTCCTCTCTGATCCCGCGGAGTCTTCTTTGCACCTTCTTTCCTGCTTCCAGTTAGCAGATTTTTCTTCTTGTTTTTACTCCCGATGCACTTTTTTCATTACCCAGGTCGGGTTCACAATATTGCCAGTCTGTAGGGCCTGGTAGCTACATATTGACTATGTTAGTTATGCTTATTTGATCCTATGTGTGGACCTCAGACTCACAGTGGAAAGCTTTTTCATGTAAGGCTGTATATGTTGCAGCCATTTATCTCTCTAGATTCTTTGGTACCAGTTTCAATCCCTGTTTGGATTGTGACACAAGAGGACTGCCGTTGTGTAGTCTGGTGCCTCCCTACAACCCCATAGAGTGACCCAGTGCTCCTGATTTTGGGACACGGGGTGCACTACCTAAGCAGGGGGTGCCCACTCCTGGGTGGGCTGGTCTCACTCAGAGGGGGTTCCTGTACCTTACTTTGTCCTCTGCTGTATTATTACAGTTCCCCCTCTCACCTGTCTCTCGGTAGCTAACCTAGTTTCCTCTTCCTATCCTTTATTTCCTGCTCTTCTTTTCTCTTTCCCTACCCTTCCCTCTCATATCGCGGGCCCCTGATCGGGGGGTGGGGGGACTGATGATAGACGCTTGTGCGTCGCTGTATGTTTTATTAATACTAACTTGCTTTTGTCTGACTTCGCCATTGCAGTTGACCGCCTGGAGCATCTCCTCCTGTACCACACCGATGGCCTACTCCTCATTGGGACGGGCACCGTCGGTGATCTCGCATAACATCAGGGGCTTGAATATCCCAGAGAGACGCTCCACCCTCCTATGTGAGCTAAAAAAAAAAGGTAGGCCCCATTTTGTATTCATCCAAGAAATGCACTTTAAGACTCAACATACACCCAGACTGACTGACGCCTACTTCACTAGAGCCTTCCATGCCACCAATGACGATTCCAAGTCCAAAGGGGTGTCCATTTTGGTGAGCAAAGATGCACCTTTTCAGCTTATGGAACAAAAAAGTGACCCCAATGGTAGATTTATATTTCTGAAGGGGATGTACGGGACTACCCCGGTGACACTAGCAAACGTTTACTTCCCAAATAAAACCCAAGCCACGTTTTGTAACCAGCTCTCCGCAGAATTACAGGGATTTGCCACTATCTGCTGCCTTATCTTGGGCAGAGACTTTAACCTCCCACTTAATCCCCTATTGGACACTTCGAACGATAGGTCCTGTATCACATCTAACATACTTAAAAATATTAAATGTGCCCTACAAGCTTTGCATCTGGTTGATGCGTGGCGTTTCCTCAACCCGGAGGGTCGTGATTTCACTCATTTCTCGGTCCCCCACGCCAGACATGCTAGGTTGGACTACATTTTTGTCTCCCAGAGGAATTTATCCTCAGTTGAGGCAGCTCACATAGGAATCCAATCGATCTCGGATCATCGCCCAGAGGCGATTCAGTTCGCATGTGCCGCGCTATATAAGTTTTCATTCATTCATTCATTCATTCATGCACCTACCTCACTACGCCTAAATCTCTTATCCGCACCCCCTAAACAACCGACGTGGAGGCTTAATGCATCTCTGCTAACCGACCCGGAGCTCCTGACCTCCCTCACCTCCTCCCTGAAGGAATTATTCATCCACAACTCCACTCCTGACATGGACCCCCTCATAGTGTGGGAGGCGCACAAGTGTACAATTAGAGGTGAATTAATCAGAATGGGTTCTAAATGCAAGAAAGACAGAGAAAGAGAAATTTCCAGACTGGCGACATTGATCCATTCCCTGGAATCCCTACATAAACAAACACTCGCTTTCGATACAGTTGGCTGGGAGTTGCTAGAGGCCAGGAAGGAGTTGCAGCATATTTTTGACTCTAAGTCGAGGCGTATGCTTTTCTTTAAAAAAAAAAAAACATACTATGAGTCCGGGAATAAGTCAGGCAAACTTTTAGCCAGAGCCCTGAGGTAACACACTTACGCCAATAACATTGCAGGAATCAGAAGGGGCAACGGAACAGTAGACATGACCACGGAAGCCATAGCTGTACATTTTCATGAGTATTACACCAAGCTTTATGATCTGCCCCCCCAGCACAGACCCAAGGGCATGCGCGGAGATAAAAACCAAATCATACAAGACTACCTGGCCAATAGTGGATTGCCCAGCCTGACAGACATAGACGCGTCACTTTTGGAAACACCAATAACCCCTGGAGAAATTACCCAGGTGTAACGGTCACCACCGTTTACGACCTTCCATCCACCCACGACAAGCTTATCCGACACACTCCGACAATCCTGCATACACAATCCATATCAATTCCCCAGAAAATGAGACTGACAGCTCTATCTTCTGGTTCCAAAATGAATGAATGCTTTAATGGTTTCTTCTCAGCTTTTTATGCAGTTACAAGCATGTGACAGTAATCAAAGGGACAATGAAATCTCCACCCCCCTTCACACCATGGGGGGCTTCAATCACATATTTTTATCAATAGAATTCAAACAAAATACCATCACACAATGAGTTCCCTTCAATCCACATCTTTAGACAGACGTCCGTCTCCGACAGACAGGTAGTCACACCTGGGCATCAATAGACTTTAAACCGTGTTATCACACAATGAAATGTCTTTCAGGAGCCAGCCTCACTTAGCATTTCAACAGCCTATTACACAGAGGAATGAGTCACTGTCTGGTTGACCTGGTCAGGTCAACATAAACCACTTGTAATATTCCAGTATATCCTGCAAACATGAATTATGATTTATTAGCCACCCTATGCCCAAAAGGGGCACAGGGTGAACTTAGACCCAAGAGTTCTTAGGGCGGCTGGCACAGGCGTATCCCCCATCCCTCAAAAGTCTCTGGTTGTCACGGGTCATTCCGTTACACCAGGTAAATAAACTACTGAAAAACGTGAAGAGCCCGGGTCCGGATGGCTACACAGCCATCTACTACAAAACCTTTACCGACATACTAGCCAAACCGTTTGCTGCTGCCTTGAACTCCATGTCCTCGCCTAGGGACGTCCCGTCTGATTTTTTGTCAGCCCATGTTGCATTAATCCCCAAGCCTGGCAAAGACCAGTTATAGGCCCATCTCCCTTTTTAACATAGACGCCAACATTTTGGCGAAGATACTCGCGATGCGATTGAGCCCACTTCTGCCGGATCTGATAGGTCTGGAGCAGGTGGGCTTCGTCCCGGGCAGAGAGGCGAAGGATAATGTCACCAAAGCCCTACTTCTCATTCAGGCGGCGCAGGTCGGGGACATCGAGGGCCTTCTCCTGATGATAGAGTGGCATGCAAACACGTGGGACTGGGCCCGCAAATGCTTTCGTGGATTTTCACCCTGTATCATAGTCCTACTGCAAAATTGAAAATTAATGGTACACTGTCCGAAAACATCTATATTAAAAACGGCACTAGACAGGGCTACCCCCTTTTCCCACTGCTGTTCATCCTGGCCCTTGAGCCCTTCATTAGAACGGTGAAACTGAACGCGGCTATAGTTGGGTTCGGGGTGCGGAGCGGTGAGTCCAAGGTGGCAGCATACGCAGACGACCTCCTTTTCTTTTTATCCAACCCTACAGTCAGCATCCCCAATCTTTTGATGGAATTCGCACTCTATGGATACATATCCAACCTAAAAATCAACTACTCCAAATCTGAAGCCATGAACCTTACATTGCCTTCTGAGCAATCAACTCAGATCAAAGTGGATTCCAGCATTAGATGGGACGATCGAGCAATCATATACCTTGGCACTTACCTAACGCCGCAATTACAAAATATTTTTGACTTTAATTTCCCACCCCTGCTAAAGAGTTGCACAGCTGACGTTGAGCGGTGGCAGGTTCGTTGCTTTTCCTGGTTCGGGCGGGCAGCCATAGTCAAAATGGTTATCTTACCTAGACTCCTGTATCTACTGAGGACGTTACCCATAAAAATTCCGACACGTTTTTTCCGGATGCTGAACTCGGTTATACTGAGGTTCATCTAGAACCGACGTAAACCTAGAATTAAATTGGCGTGGCTGACTAGACCCAAAAAGGCAGGTGGGATTTGGCTGCCGAATTTCAAATACTACTACTACGTGTCTCACCTAGCTAGGGTAATTGACTGGCATTGCCACAGACAATCAAAGGACTGGGTGGCACTGGAGGAATCCCTCTGCGCGAAGTCGCTGAGGTTCTCTCCATGGACCCTGAATTCCGACAACTCCATTACTTCCAGGGCGCATCCACTCACAAGTAGCACATTGGAAATCTTACGGCGCATTGCTGATCGTGGTAAGATCACTACCCCTATCGGTCCATTGACCCCCTTAAGGGACAATGTTGACTTCCCTCCTAGAATTGACAACGCTCTGTTTCAGCCGGTACACAGAGACAGCCCCTTGCTCGCGAGGGACTGTTTCTCTGGAAACAAAATTAAAGATTTCTCAACACTGAGGGACGGTGGCGATCTCCCACAACTAAAATGGTGGTCGTACTTTCAATTTACGCAGTTACATAACTAGACAGGGACGCATACAGGACTTTCACAGACCCCTGACTGACTTGGAGTCGACATGCCTGGATGGAACGCCCCTAGCCAGGGCCGCGTCGATCTCGTATGGTTAGCTGCTGCTGGCTGACAGTGATGGAGCGGATGGGTACAGGAGGAGATGGTCGGCAGAGCTGGGGGTGGAACTCACGGACAAACAATGGAGGTATGCCTGCATTTTAGCACATAAAGTTTCTATAAGTACAATGGTCCAGGAAACGGGCTACAAGCTGTTGACACACTGGTATAACACACGTGATAAACTTCATAAGTGGAATCCTCAAACACCTGACGTGCTGGAGATGCCAGACAGAAAGGGGCACACTGCTTCACATCTGGTGGGGGTGCTCGTTGATTACACCCTTTTGGGACAAAATTACTAATCGGATCAAAAAAATAACGGAGACCGGGTTAGTGTTGGATGCAGCTTGTTGCCTGTTACATGTCAACCACCTAGCCCTCACAGAGTATAGCCATTCACTAACCAAGCACTTTATTAATGCAGCGACGCCGCTGGACTCCAGGACAGGTAAGTGTCCGAATATTAAAAGTCAGCAGCTGCAGTATTTGTAGCTGGTAGGGTAAGGATCTCGCGCCAAAACAAAGTGTAAATATATATATATACAGCTGAAGTATATATGGTGATTGAGCTGCACCCCAAAATTCAGAATATGAATGGATAAATGGAAACAGCAGGGGGCGCTAGTATTACAAACAAACAAAATTGTGCCACAAAAATAAATGCATCTACATCAAAGGAGATGCCTATCATTAAAGTGCAAATATGTGCAATAATTAATTAATAAATATTTTTTTTTATTTTTTATATAAATGTCCATAGGTTGTGCAGAAACAAAATGTCCATATACTGTGCAAAAAAATCCTTCTACATTCAATAGGTGATCAAAAAATGAAGATTTCCACCTTCACCAAATATAACACCAACAGTGTGTGTAAGGGATGGCTCCTTACCGCAACCAATTGACCTTTCTCGTTAGAAAAGAGGTCAAAGTAAGCTTAGTATCTCCACGGACAGTTGATAGCCTGGATTCTCTTGGTTGGATACGTTAACCATCATAGGGCAAAAGAACAGAGAAATACCGCCATAGCATAATACCGTTTATTTGAAAACATAAATATAAAACACACAGTGCCGAGTGGCTCCTTACTATTTAGGGTGCCCCACGTCCCGGCACTGAGGCTGATGCCTTGGGTCTATGAGAAGATGTGTCCTTAGCTGGGGAGACGATCGCGTGCGTTCCACCTCACTTGAATTGAGAACCAGCTGGACCGGAAGATGCTGTGCGTGGTCACGTGCCGCCTCGACGTACGTTACAATATGTCGTCATCAGGAAGCGCACTTGACACACGCACCAGACCAGATTAAATAGGTCTCGGCAACAGCAATGGGATAATTTGGGCTAATCACAGCCTCAGTCCCGGTTACTTCCGCAACCAGTGCACATCTAACAACAAATTGCGCACCTATATCATAGCGAAAATGCAACAGTCATATAACGGCATGATTTTAAACATTGTCTAATGTCCCTTTGTATGGCACCAATCTCTTGCTATGAGAACAATGTTATAAATTAAAATATTTAAAATATTTAAACATTTATACAAACAATTTTAAATCAGTCTAAATACATCTGTATCAAAATTGTCTAATAAAAGTTAAAACCAATATTAAAATTAATTTTATTTTAATTTTTATTCATTAGTAAGGAAACAATTTAAATCGAGCTCTATGTTGAGACCCTGTGGTCGCATAGTTCTTAAACGATGCAACCACTGGGTCTCATTTTGGGATACTGCCCTGGTGAGGTTGGTACCTCTCCAGTGGCTAGTGATCCGATCAATCCCAAAAAACGTGAGCTTACGGGGATCTCTGTTATGAAAAAGATCAAAGTGTTTCGAAACACTATGATCAGGATAGCCTTTAATGATGTTTGCTACATGCTCATTGATCCTTACTTTGAGCTCCCTGGTAGTTCTACCTACATATTGAAAAGTACATAGACACTCCAAGACGTATGTAACATATCTGGAGTGGCATGTTATGAGTGGTTTAATAGTAAATCCCTGTTTGGTTACGCTAGAACTGAATTTACTCACTTTTCTACTTGTTCTATTCGTTTTTTTACACGATCTGCACCGAGTGCAGTAGTGAAAGCCGGAGCCGTCTAAAAACATTAAAGGTCTCTCCGGGGGATCTGGCACATTGCCAGCAATCATATTTCTAAGACCAGGTGCCCTCCTATAAATGAAGGTGGGTTTGGGAGGTAGAATCTTGGCCAAATCATTGTCTTTCAACAAGATTGGCCAAAATTGTTTGAAAATCTTTTCAACATGCCTGTATTGTCTATGATATCCAGACAGAAAAGATAATTCACCCTGGCGAGGGGGTCTAGATTTGGATTCAAGCATAATTTCTCTATCCATGTTCCTAACTTCTTCTTTAGTTACTAACAACTTTGTTTGGGAGTAACCTTTAGCAATGAACTTATCAATTAGCAAGTTGGATTGTTGATCAAAGTCAACAATATCATTGCAATTGCGACGGATCCGCATAAGTTGCCCTTTAGGGACAGCTCCCAACCATTTAGGGTGGTGACAACTGGTCATAGGGACATAGCCATTTCGATCCGTGGGTTTAAAAAAGGTTTTCACTACTGCACTCGGTGCAGATCGTGTAAAAAAACTAATAGAACAAGTAGAAAAGTGAGTAAATTCAGTTCTAGCGTAACCGAACAGGAATTTACTATTAAACCACTCATAACATGCCACTCCAGATATGTTACATACGTCTTGGAGTGTCCATGTACTTTTCAATATGTAGGTAGATCTACCAGGGAGCTCAAAGTAAGGATCAATGAGCATGTAGCAAACATCATTAAAGGCTATCCTGATCATAGTGTTTCGAAACACTTTGATCTTTTTCATAACAGAGATCCCCGTAAGCTCACGTTTTTTGGGATTGATCGGATCACTAGCCACTGGAGAGGTACCAACCTCACCAGGGCAGTATCCCAAAATGAGACCCAGTGGTTGCATCGTTTAAGGACTATGCGACCACAGGGTCTCAACATAGAGCTTGATTTAAATTGTTTCCTTACTAATGAATAAAAATAAAAATAAAATTAATTTTAATATTGGTTTTAACTTTTATTAGACAATTTTGATACAGATGTATTGTTTAGACTGATTTAAAATTGTTTGTATACATTTTTAAATATTTTAAATATTTTAATTTATAACATTGTTCTCATAGCAAGAGATTGGTGTCATACAAAGGGACATTAGACAATGTTTAAAATCAGGCCGTTATATGACTGTTAAATTTTCGCTATGATATAGGTGCGCAATTTGTTGTTAGATGTGCACTGGTTGCGGAAGTAACCGGGACTGAGGCTGTGATTGGCCCAAATGATCCCATTGCTGTTGCCGAGACCTATTTAATCTGGTCTGGTGCGTGTGTCAAGTGCGCTTCCTGATGACGACATATTGAAACGTACGTCGAGGCGGCACGTGACCACACACAGCATCTTCCGGTCCAGCTGGTTCTCAATTCAAGTGAGGTGGAACGCACACGATCGTCTCCCCAGCTAAGGACACATCTTCTCGTAGACCCAAGCCATCAGCCTCAGTGCCGGGATGTGGGGCACCCTAAATAGTAAGGAGCCACTCGGCACTGTGTGTTTTTTATTTATGTTTTCAAATAAACGGTATTATGCCATGGCGGTATTTCTCTGTTCTTTTGCCCTATGATGGTTAACGTATCCAACCAAGAGAATCCAGGCTATCAACTGTCCGTGGAGATACTAAGCTTACTTTGACCTCTTTTCTAACGAGAAAGGTCAATTGGTTGCGGTAAGGAGCCATCCCTTACACACACTGTTGGTGTTATATTTGGTGAAGGTGGAAATCTTCATCTTTTGATCACCTATTGAATGTAGAAGGATTTTTTTGCACAGTATATGGACATTTTGTTTCTGCACAACCTATGGACATTTATAAAAAAATATATATACATTTATTAATTAATTATTGCACATATTTGCACTTTAATGATAGTCATCTCCTTTGATGTAGATGCATTTATTTTTGTGGCACAATTTTGTTTGTTTGTAATACTAGCGCCCCCTGCTGTTTCCAGTATTTGTAGCTGCTGGCTTTTAATATTTTTTTTTGAGCGCACATCCGCTTTAATACACGGACTCATGTGCAATGTCTGCCGATGAACCATAGAGATTTTAGGCCGAAAATGTATGTTTATTCCTGACATTTACTGAAGGTGATTTTGGTCACTGGCTTAAGGCGAAACCATAATCCGAATATCTGTTCCCTGCAGAATTTACCTCAGAGAGCTGAGTTTCCGCCTTTAGATTCTTACTTTAGATAAAGGGAGCACTTTAAATTCATCAAAGTTTCATTTGCATATGGTATTACATTGCCACCTGCTATTCTTTACTTGCATGTGACATGCTGTGTAATCTGTTATGCAACTCCATTTTTTATTTTTCTTCAATAAAACTTGAATGTTCAAAAAAAAAAAAAGAAAAATTCCTTTATATATCGTACCTGCTGGGTGTCTATAGTAGTGGTACGCGTTAAGACGTGTCCCTGCACAAAATGAGATTACTATAAGAAAAAAGTAATTTAAGACTGCTTGCGGCTTTAATGTAATGTTTGGTCCCTGCAATATGGATGAAAATCACTGAGAAAAATAGCATGGGTTTCACCGCCCCCCTTAGGCACCGGTGCTGGTGCCACAACACTGCAACCCCTCACAGATACTCTAGTTGGAGCACAGCAATGAGCCCGCTGCATAGTATTGCATCAAAAATTTTAATTACACGCCCATGTTAAACAGGGGCAGAAAAATTGGGCCCTAGCCACTGGTGGCGGTGCCCAGAACCAACAATGTTCTTACAAGCTATCAGCAAGATGGTTGAGGAGGAAAAGGATATTCACTCAGCATAACAGGATAGTCACTCAGCATCAGCATAGGCAGTCTTGAAGGGATCTGAAATTTAAAAAAAAATTACTCAGTTACATCAGCATCAGCTGCTTGGTAGCTGGTGGTGATCCAAGCCTGATTCATTTTTATGAAGGTCAGTCGATCGACCGAGTCGGTGGAGAGGCGCACCCTGTGATCGGTTACAAAGCCTCCAGCAGCACTGAATGTGCGTTTTGAAAGAACGCTGGA
Organism: Rana kukunoris; assembly: GCA_029574335.1. Classification (NCBI taxonomy): domain Eukaryota; kingdom Metazoa; phylum Chordata; class Amphibia; order Anura; family Ranidae; genus Rana; species Rana kukunoris. Next base: position 92,613,583 of record CM056054.1, read on the forward strand.
AGCAGGACAAGCCAGTAGCTCAAATGTGTACTGTGCAATCTCTGGCCAGTGATCCATCCTCAAGACCCAGTAAGCCAGAGGATTTTCAGTGGGAAAGGTGTCCAAGTCTGATCTTGTCCCTAGGTATTCCTGCACCATATAAAACAGATGCTGCCGATGGTTGCTGGAACCGGTCATACCTTGGGGCTGCGGACTAAAAAATTGTCTGAACGCATCGGTCAGATGGCCACCTTCTCCACCGCTCCTTCTGTGACTGACCGAAGCCTCAGCAACACGTTGTCCAGGACCAGGATTTTGTAACCCCCCAGTCTCTGGAAACGCGTTGCACAGACCTTTCTGCAAGGCCCCCTGAATAGGGATGAGCTTCGCGTTCGATGCAAACACATGTTCGCATCAAACATTGGCCGCTCGATCGTTCGTCGAAAACGAACAAATCGGGTCGTTCGCGCCAAATTCGAATGACCCATAATTCACTGCGGCGTTGCACGCTGATGATTGGCCAAGCATGCACCATGACCCCGCATGCTTGGCCAATCACAGCGCCCAAAAAACAAAGAGACCTAATTGGCCAAAGCCAATAGATAAGATAGATAGATAGATAGATAGATAGATAGATCAGGGAGGCTATTAGTTAGTATAGTTAAATGTACAGTTTGTAGAGAATATATTGACATCCCCAGGAGTTGTCAATATATTTATAAACTGTATAGCTTAGCTAGTTCTGCTATTAGTATCTGTCAGGCAGGAGATTGTGCTTGATGCTCTAACGTGTTAGTATACACGTGTTAGTTAATTGCACATAGACGCATTAACTGTAACTGCACGTGTGCTATTTATTTGCACAGAAAGGCAGTTGCTGTTAATGCAAGTGGGCTATTGAATTGCACAGAAACGCGTGTGCTGTTTAATACCACCTTAGCGCATTTGGTGTCACCGCACGTGTGCTGTTACATACCACCTTAGCGCATTTGGTGTCACTGCACGTGTGCTGTTACATACCACCTTAGCGCATTTGGTGTCACCGCACGTGTGCTGTTACATATCACCTGACCGCATTTGGTGTCACCGCACGTGTGCTGTTACATATCACCTGAGCGCAGTTGGTGTCACCGCACCTGTGCTGTTATATACCACCTGAGCGCAGTTAGTGTCACTGTACGTGTGCTGTTATATACCACCTGAACGCATAAATAAAAGAGAGGCAGAGAGTCACGAGGGCAAGCAGGCTCTGCATGTAGAGGCAACACTGGTAGTGGATGTGGTGCATCCTCTTCAGCACGTGGCCGTGGCCGTGGCCGCTCGTCCTTTTCGGGAGCTGGCCGTGTTGAGCCTCAACATGCAGAGAAATTAGTAGAGTGGATGACCAAGCCGTCCTCATCCTCCTCATCCTCTCTCACACAGACTGATCAAAGTTTATCTGGCAAAGCAGCTGCCAAGGCGTCCTCTTCCCTCTGCACAATGGCTTCACACAATACTTCCCTAGTACCACCATATCCTCCTGAGGAGTCCCCCGAACTGTTTCAACACAGTGTTGGGTACATGCTGCAGGAAGATGCGCAGCGTTTTGAAGACTCCAATGACGGAACACTCATAGAGGAAGGCATTGATGTGAGGCCAGGGAGAGGGGGTGGCCGAGAGGGACAGCAATTTGTCAGTGATGATGTTCCCCCAGCTGGAGCATACTGCCAGGTTGTTGACAGTGATGAGAAGGGAGGGGATGATGAGGTCAATGACTCTACCTGGGTGCCTGATAGGAGAGAGGAGGAGGAGGACGAGGCACATCTCCAAAAAGGCAGGATGCCCTCCAGGGTTCAGCTTAAGGTCACACCCACTGCATTACAGCGCACATCTACGGCGCTTTTGCATGGCGCTGCTGTGTCTGACCGGTACAGCAAAAGTTCTTTGGTGTGGGCCTTTTTTGAAACATGTCCACAAGATCCTACCTTTGCCATTTGCAACTTATGTCGCAAGCGTATCTCGCGTGGCCAAAACATCAACCGCCTGGGTACCACATGCTTGTCCAGACATATGTCGACCTGCTATGCAGCTCGTTGGCAAGCACACCAGAAAGACCCACACCAAAGACAAAAGCGTACCCCCCCTTGCCCTTCTGGGACCTCCAATCCCACTAGACCCCCCAGTCCTCTCTGAAACCTGCAGTGAAGGTGTAGAAATAGGTGTGTCACAAGCTAGTAGTAGCGGTCAATCTACTGATAGTACCAGGCAAATTTCCCTGCCCCAGCTGCTGCAGCGCCGAAAGAAGTACAATCCCAGCCATCCACATGCCCAGCAGTTGAATGCTAGCTTAGCGAAATTGATAGCACTTCAACTGCTACCTTTTCAGTTGGTAGATTCTGCCCCCTTCCGTGAGTTTGTGCAATGTGCAGTACGTCAGTGGCGAGTAACAAAACGCCACTTTCTCAAGGAAGGCTATTCCGGCTCTCTACCGGCATGTGGAAGGCAATGTCCATGCCTCGCTGGACAGGGCGGTCAGTGGTAAGGTGCATATTACCGCTGACTCATGGTCCAGCAGGCATGGACAGGGACGTTACCTGTCTTTTACGGCGCATTGGGTGACTCTGGGTGGCAGCTAGGAAGGACGCAGGGCAAGGTCCAGTAGTTTTGGAGGTTGGTTCCGCCACCACGCCTCCAAAACACTACTACTGCTTGTGACACACCTCTCTCCTCCACCCCCTCCTCTTCTTTCTCTGTGGCCTCTTCCTGTGGGGATGTTTTCTCCGAACCAGCCGTGCTCCGTAGGCGTACGAGGGGATTCGCAGGAATGCAGGCCAAGAGATGCCATGCGGTGCTAGAGCTGGTGTGCTTGGGAGACAGGAGCCACACTGGGGAAGAGGTTTTGTCAGCTCTGCAGGGTCAGGCTGAGAGGTGGTTGACGCCACGCCAGCTGAAGCCTGGAATGGTGGTCAGACATTAAAGGTCTCTCCGGGGGATCTGGCACATTGCCAGCAATCATATTTCTAAGACCAGGTGCCCTCCTATAAATGAAGGTGGGTTTGGGAGGTAGAATCTTGGCCAAATCATTGTCTTTCAACAAGATTGGCCAAAATTGTTTGAAAATCTTTTCAACATGCCTGTATTGTCTATGATATCCAGACAGAAAAGATAATTCACCCTGGCGAGGGGGTCTAGATTTGGATTCAAGCATAATTTCTCTATCCATGTTCCTAACTTCTTCTTTAGTTACTAACAACTTTGTTTGGGAGTAACCTTTAGCAATGAACTTATCAATTAGCAAGTTGGATTGTTGATCAAAGTCAACAATATCATTGCAATTGCGACGGATCCGCATAAGTTGCCCTTTAGGGACAGCTCCCAACCATTTAGGGTGGTGACAACTGGTCATAGGGACATAGCCATTTCGATCCGTGGGTTTAAAAAAGGTTTTCACTACTGCACTCGGTGCAGATCGTGTAAAAAAACTAATAGAACAAGTAGAAAAGTGAGTAAATTCAGTTCTAGCGTAACCGAACAGGAATTTACTATTAAACCACTCATAACATGCCACTCCAGATATGTTACATACGTCTTGGAGTGTCCATGTACTTTTCAATATGTAGGTAGATCTACCAGGGAGCTCAAAGTAAGGATCAATGAGCATGTAGCAAACATCATTAAAGGCTATCCTGATCATAGTGTTTCGAAACACTTTGATCTTTTTCATAACAGAGATCCCCGTAAGCTCACGTTTTTTGGGATTGATCGGATCACTAGCCACTGGAGAGGTACCAACCTCACCAGGGCAGTATCCCAAAATGAGACCCAGTGGTTGCATCGTTTAAGGACTATGCGACCACAGGGTCTCAACATAGAGCTTGATTTAAATTGTTTCCTTACTAATGAATAAAAATAAAAATAAAATTAATTTTAATATTGGTTTTAACTTTTATTAGACAATTTTGATACAGATGTATTGTTTAGACTGATTTAAAATTGTTTGTATACATTTTTAAATATTTTAAATATTTTAATTTATAACATTGTTCTCATAGCAAGAGATTGGTGTCATACAAAGGGACATTAGACAATGTTTAAAATCAGGCCGTTATATGACTGTTAAATTTTCGCTATGATATAGGTGCGCAATTTGTTGTTAGATGTGCACTGGTTGCGGAAGTAACCGGGACTGAGGCTGTGATTGGCCCAAATGATCCCATTGCTGTTGCCGAGACCTATTTAATCTGGTCTGGTGCGTGTGTCAAGTGCGCTTCCTGATGACGACATATTGAAACGTACGTCGAGGCGGCACGTGACCACACACAGCATCTTCCGGTCCAGCTGGTTCTCAATTCAAGTGAGGTGGAACGCACACGATCGTCTCCCCAGCTAAGGACACATCTTCTCGTAGACCCAAGCCATCAGCCTCAGTGCCGGGATGTGGGGCACCCTAAATAGTAAGGAGCCACTCGGCACTGTGTGTTTTTTATTTATGTTTTCAAATAAACGGTATTATGCCATGGCGGTATTTCTCTGTTCTTTTGCCCTATGATGGTTAACGTATCCAACCAAGAGAATCCAGGCTATCAACTGTCCGTGGAGATACTAAGCTTACTTTGACCTCTTTTCTAACGAGAAAGGTCAATTGGTTGCGGTAAGGAGCCATCCCTTACACACACTGTTGGTGTTATATTTGGTGAAGGTGGAAATCTTCATCTTTTGATCACCTATTGAATGTAGAAGGATTTTTTTGCACAGTATATGGACATTTTGTTTCTGCACAACCTATGGACATTTATAAAAAAATATATATACATTTATTAATTAATTATTGCACATATTTGCACTTTAATGATAGTCATCTCCTTTGATGTAGATGCATTTATTTTTGTGGCACAATTTTGTTTGTTTGTAATACTAGCGCCCCCTGCTGTTTCCAGTATTTGTAGCTGCTGGCTTTTAATATTTTTTTTTGAGCGCACATCCGCTTTAATACACGGACTCATGTGCAATGTCTGCCGATGAACCATAGAGATTTTAGGCCGAAAATGTATGTTTATTCCTGACATTTACTGAAGGTGATTTTGGTCACTGGCTTAAGGCGAAACCATAATCCGAATATCTGTTCCCTGCAGAATTTACCTCAGAGAGCTGAGTTTCCGCCTTTAGATTCTTACTTTAGATAAAGGGAGCACTTTAAATTCATCAAAGTTTCATTTGCATATGGTATTACATTGCCACCTGCTATTCTTTACTTGCATGTGACATGCTGTGTAATCTGTTATGCAACTCCATTTTTTATTTTTCTTCAATAAAACTTGAATGTTCAAAAAAAAAAAAAGAAAAATTCCTTTATATATCGTACCTGCTGGGTGTCTATAGTAGTGGTACGCGTTAAGACGTGTCCCTGCACAAAATGAGATTACTATAAGAAAAAAGTAATTTAAGACTGCTTGCGGCTTTAATGTAATGTTTGGTCCCTGCAATATGGATGAAAATCACTGAGAAAAATAGCATGGGTTTCACCGCCCCCCTTAGGCACCGGTGCTGGTGCCACAACACTGCAACCCCTCACAGATACTCTAGTTGGAGCACAGCAATGAGCCCGCTGCATAGTATTGCATCAAAAATTTTAATTACACGCCCATGTTAAACAGGGGCAGAAAAATTGGGCCCTAGCCACTGGTGGCGGTGCCCAGAACCAACAATGTTCTTACAAGCTATCAGCAAGATGGTTGAGGAGGAAAAGGATATTCACTCAGCATAACAGGATAGTCACTCAGCATCAGCATAGGCAGTCTTGAAGGGATCTGAAATTTAAAAAAAAATTACTCAGTTACATCAGCATCAGCTGCTTGGTAGCTGGTGGTGATCCAAGCCTGATTCATTTTTATGAAGGTCAGTCGATCGACCGAGTCGGTGGAGAGGCGCACCCTGTGATCGGTTACAAAGCCTCCAGCAGCACTGAATGTGCGTTTTGAAAGAACGCTGGAAGCAGGACAAGCCAGTAGCTCAAATGTGTACTGTGCAATCTCTGGCCAGTGATCCATCCTCAAGACCCAGTAAGCCAGAGGATTTTCAGTGGGAAAGGTGTCCAAGTCTGATCTTGTCCCTAGGTATTCCTGCACCATATAAAACAGATGCTGCCGATGGTTGCTGGAACCGGTCATACCTTGGGGCTGCGGACTAAAAAATTGTCTGAACGCATCGGTCAGATGGCCACCTTCTCCACCGCTCCTTCTGTGACTGACCGAAGCCTCAGCAACACGTTGTCCAGGACCAGGATTTTGTAACCCCCCAGTCTCTGGAAACGCGTTGCACAGACCTTTCTGCAAGGCCCCCTGAATAGGGATGAGCTTCGCGTTCGATGCAAACACATGTTCGCATCAAACATTGGCCGCTCGATCGTTCGTCGAAAACGAACAAATCGGGTCGTTCGCGCCAAATTCGAATGACCCATAATTCACTGCGGCGTTGCACGCTGATGATTGGCCAAGCATGCACCATGACCCCGCATGCTTGGCCAATCACAGCGCCCAAAAAACAAAGAGACCTAATTGGCCAAAGCCAATAGATAAGATAGATAGATAGATAGATAGATAGATAGATCAGGGAGGCTATTAGTTAGTATAGTTAAATGTACAGTTTGTAGAGAATATATTGACATCCCCAGGAGTTGTCAATATATTTATAAACTGTATAGCTTAGCTAGTTCTGCTATTAGTATCTGTCAGGCAGGAGATTGTGCTTGATGCTCTAACGTGTTAGTATACACGTGTTAGTTAATTGCACATAGACGCATTAACTGTAACTGCACGTGTGCTATTTATTTGCACAGAAAGGCAGTTGCTGTTAATGCAAGTGGGCTATTGAATTGCACAGAAACGCGTGTGCTGTTTAATACCACCTTAGCGCATTTGGTGTCACCGCACGTGTGCTGTTACATACCACCTTAGCGCATTTGGTGTCACTGCACGTGTGCTGTTACATACCACCTTAGCGCATTTGGTGTCACCGCACGTGTGCTGTTACATATCACCTGACCGCATTTGGTGTCACCGCACGTGTGCTGTTACATATCACCTGAGCGCAGTTGGTGTCACCGCACCTGTGCTGTTATATACCACCTGAGCGCAGTTAGTGTCACTGTACGTGTGCTGTTATATACCACCTGAACGCATAAATAAAAGAGAGGCAGAGAGTCACGAGGGCAAGCAGGCTCTGCATGTAGAGGCAACACTGGTAGTGGATGTGGTGCATCCTCTTCAGCACGTGGCCGTGGCCGTGGCCGCTCGTCCTTTTCGGGAGCTGGCCGTGTTGAGCCTCAACATGCAGAGAAATTAGTAGAGTGGATGACCAAGCCGTCCTCATCCTCCTCATCCTCTCTCACACAGACTGATCAAAGTTTATCTGGCAAAGCAGCTGCCAAGGCGTCCTCTTCCCTCTGCACAATGGCTTCACACAATACTTCCCTAGTACCACCATATCCTCCTGAGGAGTCCCCCGAACTGTTTCAACACAGTGTTGGGTACATGCTGCAGGAAGATGCGCAGCGTTTTGAAGACTCCAATGACGGAACACTCATAGAGGAAGGCATTGATGTGAGGCCAGGGAGAGGGGGTGGCCGAGAGGGACAGCAATTTGTCAGTGATGATGTTCCCCCAGCTGGAGCATACTGCCAGGTTGTTGACAGTGATGAGAAGGGAGGGGATGATGAGGTCAATGACTCTACCTGGGTGCCTGATAGGAGAGAGGAGGAGGAGGACGAGGCACATCTCCAAAAAGGCAGGATGCCCTCCAGGGTTCAGCTTAAGGTCACACCCACTGCATTACAGCGCACATCTACGGCGCTTTTGCATGGCGCTGCTGTGTCTGACCGGTACAGCAAAAGTTCTTTGGTGTGGGCCTTTTTTGAAACATGTCCACAAGATCCTACCTTTGCCATTTGCAACTTATGTCGCAAGCGTATCTCGCGTGGCCAAAACATCAACCGCCTGGGTACCACATGCTTGTCCAGACATATGTCGACCTGCTATGCAGCTCGTTGGCAAGCACACCAGAAAGACCCACACCAAAGACAAAAGCGTACCCCCCCTTGCCCTTCTGGGACCTCCAATCCCACTAGACCCCCCAGTCCTCTCTGAAACCTGCAGTGAAGGTGTAGAAATAGGTGTGTCACAAGCTAGTAGTAGCGGTCAATCTACTGATAGTACCAGGCAAATTTCCCTGCCCCAGCTGCTGCAGCGCCGAAAGAAGTACAATCCCAGCCATCCACATGCCCAGCAGTTGAATGCTAGCTTAGCGAAATTGATAGCACTTCAACTGCTACCTTTTCAGTTGGTAGATTCTGCCCCCTTCCGTGAGTTTGTGCAATGTGCAGTACGTCAGTGGCGAGTAACAAAACGCCACTTTCTCAAGGAAGGCTATTCCGGCTCTCTACCGGCATGTGGAAGGCAATGTCCATGCCTCGCTGGACAGGGCGGTCAGTGGTAAGGTGCATATTACCGCTGACTCATGGTCCAGCAGGCATGGACAGGGACGTTACCTGTCTTTTACGGCGCATTGGGTGACTCTGGGTGGCAGCTAGGAAGGACGCAGGGCAAGGTCCAGTAGTTTTGGAGGTTGTTCCGCCACCACGCCTCCAAAACACTACTACTGCTTGTGACACACCTCTCTCCTCCACCCCCTCCTCTTCTTTCTCTGTGGCCTCTTCCTGTGGGGATGTTTTCTCCGAACCAGCCGTGCTCCGTAGGCGTACGAGGGGATTCGCAGGAATGCAGGCCAAGAGATGCCATGCGGTGCTAGAGCTGGTGTGCTTGGGAGACAGGAGCCACACTGGGGAAGAGGTTTTGTCAGCTCTGCAGGGTCAGGCTGAGAGGTGGTTGACGCCACGCCAGCTGAAGCCTGGAATGGTGGTCAGCGATAATGGCACCAACCTCCTCTCTGCCCTGCGACAGGGAAAACTCACCCACGTGCCCTGTTTTGTGCAAAATGTCCTCAATTTGGTGGTGAAGCGGTTCTTGGGCAGGTACCCGGGCTTGCAGGATGTCCTGAAGCAGGCCAGGAAAGTCTGTGTGCATTTTCGAAGGTCATATAATGCCACTGCTCGGCTGACTGACCTCCAAAGGGAATACAACCTGCCCATGAACCGCCTAATTTGTGACATGCCCACCAGATGGAACTCAATGTTGGCCATGCTGCAGCGGCTGCACACGCAGCAACGGGCCATCAATGAGTACCTGTGCCAATATGGCAGCAGAACTGGGTCAGGGGAGCTAGGTTTTTTTCCCCACACCAGTGGGCCTTGACCAGGGATGCATGCACTGTCCTGTCACCATTTGAGGAGGCCACGAGGATGGTGAGCAGTGACAGTGCATGCATCAGTGAGACTGTCCCTCTTATTCACATGTTGGAGCACACGCTACGTGGAATAATGAACAGGGCCCTTGAGGCAGAACAGAGGGAGGAAGAGGAGGACTTCCTTACCTCTCAGGGCCCCCCTTTACCCAGACAGTGGTCCTGCTTGCCCACCTAGCACACAGGAGGAGGAGAAGGATTGTATCAGCAGCATGGAGGTGGAGCCTAACACTCAGCAGCAGCAGTCTTCAAGGGATCATTTACAGTCCCAAGGAGCACGTGGACTTTTACGTGGCTGGGATGAGGTGCCTGTGGATCCTGTCGTCCTCAGTGACTCAGAGGACTGTGCCTCGAATGCCTCTGCAAACTTATGCTGCATGGCCTCCCTGATCCTGCAAAGCCTGCGTAAGTATCCTTGTGTACGTGCTATTAAGGAGAGGGATCATTACTGGCTGGCGACTCTCCTTGATCCTCGTTACAAGAGTAAGGTTGCGGACCTTATGTTGCCATCGCAGAGGGAGCAGAAGATGAAACTTCTGCGGGAGGCCTTGCAGAAGGGTCTGTGCAATGCGTTCCCAGAACCGGGGGGGATTACCAAAACTTGGCTCTGGATAACGTCTTGCTGAGGCTTCGGTGAGTCACAGAAGGGGCGGTGGAGAAGGTGGTCGTCTGACCGATGCGTTCAGGCAGTTTTTTAGTCCGCAGCCCCAAGGTCTGACCGGTTCCAGCAACCATCGCCAGCTTCTGGTTTACATGGTCTGGGAATACCTAGGGGCAAGATCCGACTTGGACACCTTCCCCACCGAAAATCCTCTGGCTTACTGGGTCTTGAGGATGGATCACTGGCCAGAGCTTGCCCAGTACACAATTGAGCTACTGGCTTGCCCTGCATCCAGTGTTCTTAGAGAACGGACATTCAGTGCTGCTGGAGGCTTTGTGACTGATCACAGGGTGCGCCTCTCCACCAGCTCTGTTGATCGACTGACCTTCATCAAAATGAATCAGGCTTGGATCAACACCAGCTACCAAGCACCTGATGCTGATATTAATGAATAATATCTTTTTGTTGAAATGTCGGATCCCTTTTAGACTGCGTATGCTGATGCTGAGTGACTATCCTCTTATGCTGCTGATGGAATATCCTTCTCCTCCTCACTTTTCTTGCTGATAGCTAGTAAGAAATGTTGTGTTTCTGGGCTCCGTCACCAGTGCCTAAGGCACAATTTTTCAGCCCCTGTTTTAACAGGGGCGCCTAATAACAATTTTTGATGCAATACTTTGCACGTGGCTCCTTGTTGCGCTCCAATTACAGTATGTTTGAGGGGTGCCCTTTTTTCTAAAAATGTTATTTCACAAAACAATAATGGCCCCCCACCACCACTAAAATATTCGACATAATGTTGCCACACAGAACTTGCGCAAGTAGTATTAATTACTTTTTTTTTATAGTCCTCTCATGTTGTGCAGGGACATTTCTAAACATGTGCCACTACTATAGACACCCAGCAGGTGTGATATTTAAAGGAAATTTTTTTTTTCACTTTAAGCATCATTAAAATGGCTGCTCCGGAAAAAACGGCAGTTTTTAAACAATTTTTTTCCATTGATACATGTTCCCTGGGGCAAGACCCGGGTTCTGAAGGACGTTTTTCAACATCGAATTGAATTTTGGTCTTTAAAATGATCGTTTTTTTAATTCGAACGTTCGGGTCCCATATACTTCAATGGGGTTCGAAATATTCCTTTTAACCTTATTCTTGTAACGTGGATCAAGTAGAGTTGCCAGCCAGTAATGATCCCTCTCCTTGATAGCATGAATACGAGGATCCTTCCGCAGGGCTTGCAGGATCAGGGAGGCCATGCAGCGTAGGTTTGCTGAGGCATTCGGTGTGGAGTCCCCTGGGTCACTGAGGACGACATGATCCAGAGTCACCTCATCCCAGCCACGTACAAGTCCATGGGTTCCTTGGGACTGTAATTGATACCTTGAAGACTGCTGCTGATGCTGAGTGCTAGGCTCCACCTCCATGCTGACACAATCCTCCTCCTCCTCCTCCTCCTCTTCCTCTGTGATAGGCGAGCAAGCAAGGACACTGTCTGGATAAAGGGGGCCTTGAGAGGTAAGGAAGTCCTCCTCTTCCTCTCTCTGTTCTGCCTCAAGGGCCCTGTCCATTATTCCATGCAGCATGTGCTCCAACATGTGAATAAGAGGAACAGTCTCACTGATGCATGCACTGTCACTGCTCACCATCCTCATGGCCTCCTCAAATGGTGACAGGACAGTGCATGCATCCCTGGTCAAGGCAAACTGGCGTGGGGAAAAAAACAAGCTCCCCCTAACCAGTTCTGCTGCCATATTGGCACAGATACTCATAATGGCCCTCTGCTGAGTGTGCAGCCGCTGCAGCATGGCGAATGCAGAGTTCCACCTGGTGGGCATGTCACGGATGAGGCGGTTCTTGGGCAGGTTGTAATCCCTTTGGAGGTCTGCCAGTCGAGCACTGGCATTATATGACCGTGGGAAATGCACACAGACTTTCCTGGCCTGCTTCAGGACATCCTGTAAGCCCGGGTACCTGCCCAAGAACCGCTGCACCACCAAATTAAGGACATGAGCAAAACAGGGCACATGGGTCAGTTGTCTCTGTCACTGGGCGGAGAGGAATTTGGTGCCATTGTCGCATACCACCATTCCTAGCTTAAGCTGGCGTGACGTCAACCACCTCTGAGCCTGCCCCTGCAGAGCTGACAGAACCTCTGCCCCAGTGTGGCTCCTGTCTCCCAAGCACACCAGCTCAAGCACCGCATGGCATCTCTTTGCCTGTGTACCTGCGTAGCTCCTTGAACGCCTACGGAGCACCGCTGGTTCCAAAGACACATCAGCAAAGGAAGAGACCACAGAGGAAGAAGAAGAGGGGGTGGAGGAGAGAGGTGTGTCACAACCAGTAGTAGCATTTTAGAGTGGTGGCGGAACAACCTCCAACCCTACTGTACCTTGTCCTGCGTCCTTCCCAGCTGCCAGCAGAGTCACCCAATGCGCAGTTAAAGATAGGTTACCTGCTGGACCATGAGTCAGCGGTAATATGCACCTTACCACTGACCGCCCTGTCCAGCGAGGCATGGACATTGCCTTCCACATGGCGGTAGACAGCCGGAATCGCCTTCTGTGAGAAAAAGTGGCGTTTGGGAACTTGTCACTGAGGTACCCCACATTCCACATTCAACTCATGGAAGGGGGCAGAATCTACCAACTAAAAAGGCAGCAGTTGAAGTGCTAGCAATTAAGCTAAGCTAGCATTCAACCACTGGGCATGTGGATGGCTGGGAGAGAACTTTTTTGGCGCTGCAGCAGCTGGGGCAGGGAAATTTGCCTGGTACAATCTGCCATCGGTGTACCGATAGTAGATTGCCCGCATGTACTAGGCTGTGACACACCTAATTGTACACCTTCAGTCCTATCAGTGCAGGCTTCAGAGAGGACTGAGGGTATAGTGGGGTTAGAGTTCCCAGCTGATGAGGGGCAAAGGGAGGTCCGCTTTGTTCTTTGGTCTGGGTCTTTGAGGTATGTATGCCAACGAACTGCATGGCAGGTCGACATATGTCTGGTCAAGCATGTGGTGCCTAAGCGAGATACGCTTGAGACATATGTTGCAAATAGCAGCGGTGCGATCGGATGCACTCGTCTCAAAAAAGGCCCACACAAAAGAACTTTTGGAATAACGATGAGACACAGCAGCGCCCTGCACATGCGTAGCTCTGCTTTGTGTTGCAGTCGGTGTGCTGCCCTTAAGCTGGCCCCTGGAGGGCATCCTGCCTCGTTGGAGATGTGCCTGTGCCTCCTCCTCCTCCTCCTCTCTCCTATCAGGCACCCACGTAGAGTCAGTGACCTCATCATCCCCTCCCTCCTCATCACTGTAGATAACCTGGCAGTATGCTGTAGCTGGGGGAACATGACTGCCAGATTGCTGTCCTTGGGCACCCCCTCTCTCTGGGCTCACGTTACTGCCTTCCTCTATCTGTGTACCATCAGAGACTTCAAAATGCTGCGCATCCTCATGCAGCATGTACCCAACACTGTGTTCAAACAGTTCGGGGGACTCCTCAGGTGGACATGGTGGGGCTAGGGAAGGAGTGAGTGATGCCATTGAGCAGAGGGAAGAGGACGCCTTGGCAGCTACTTTGCCAGAAAAAGTACCCTGAGCCTGGATGAGAGAGGATGAGGAGGATGAGGATGGCTTGGTCATCCACTCTACCAAGTCTTCGGCATTTTGCGGCTCAACACGGCCAGCTGCCAAAAACAAGGACAAGCGTGTCCAACATCCTTGTGCCGATGAGGATGAACCACGACCAGCACTGTTGCCTCTAGACGCAAAGCCTCTCCTTGTCCTTCCAGACATACTAATGGCCTGCAGAGGACAGAGTCGCTTTAGGTGCAAACTTCAGAGCACACACGAAGTACACACCAAGTAGCTTTAGGTGCAAACTACAGAGCACAACGGCAGTACACACCAAGTAGCTTTAGGTGCAAACTACAGAGCACACATGCAGTACATACCGAGTAGCTTTAGGTGCAAACAACATAGCACACGGGCAGTACACACCAAGTAGCTTTAGGTGCAAACAACATAGCACACAGGCAGTACACACCAAGTAGCTTTAGGTGCAAACTACAGAGCACAAGGGCAGTACACACCAAGTAGCTTTAGGTGCAAACTACAGAGCACACGGGCAGTAAACACCAAGTAGCTTTAGGTGCAAACTACAGAGCACACGTGCAGTACACACCAAGTAGCTTTAGGTGCAAACTACAGAGGACACAGGCAATACACCACGTGAGAATACTGCAGCTAGCACAATCAACTGCCTGCCAGTAAATTAGAAAAACTGATCTAGCCAAACTATACTGTGTATAAATATATGTACAACACCTGGGATGTATATATATCCTCTACACACTAACTTTAACTGACTAGCCTGCCTGCTCTATCTACCTAGAAAAAAAAGACACTCTCTCTCTCTCTTAGACAGATCTCTAACCACCGCCGCAACACACTACACAAGGCCGACCTGCGGGCGGCCTTTTATAGTGTAGGGCGTGTACTAAACCCCCTGAGCCATAATTGGCCAAAGCCACCCTGGCTTTGGCCAATTATGGATCTCAGTTTTTTGCAAGCTGTGACTGGCCAAGCATGCGGGTCATAGTGCATGCTTGGCAAATCATCAGCCAGTAATGCACTGCGATGCCGCAGTGAATTATGGGCTGTGAAACGTAACTCGAATTTGGCGCGAATGAACCAAAAGTTTCGTAATTCGACGAACGATCGAACATACGATGTTCGAATCGAACATGAGTTTGACTCGAATACGAAGCTCATCCCTACTTAGTAACCAGCAATTGTGTAACGGATGAAGACTTTGCTACGATTAACAGTGCCCCTTATATTTTTGGGGAATAGGAGGTGAAAAAATACTCTAGCATTGATGGTCAGTAGGAGAAAAAAAAAAGATTAGCTGTTGATGACCATATGTCAGGCATTTTTTCTTCCACTGCCCATTAGGAGAAGAAATTAAACCACTATTTGTGGTCAACAGGAGGAAAATGCCCAGCGTTACTGTCAAGAGGAAGGAAAAACTATGAGCTTCATTTGTCAGTGGGAAGAAAAACTGTCCATCATTGATCAGTGAGAAAAAATGCCTGACCATAGGGCCTCATGCACACTAAAGGCCCATACACACGGTAGGACATCCAACAAAATTTCTCTTGGATTTTTGTCCTAATTGATTTGTCCGATCACACCCATAGCATACACACAGTCAGACTTTTCTGCAAACTTTTCTAAAACTTTCCCATCATCACGTGGTTTTTCTGCTCTTTTCTGCTCTTTACCGCCACCCTTTGGTTAACTTCTGCTATTGTTGGTTGATTTTAACATTGGTTCTGAGCATGCGTATTTGCACTTTGCACAAAAGTTGTTTGGATTGCTGTACACACGGTCACACAAAGCACCATCAGACTTTTGTTGCTGAAAAGTTGGTCCGTTCGCAGACCCAACTTTTTGTCAGATGAAACCTGAAAAAGTTGGTCCGATGGAGCGAACACACGATCAGACAAATTTGAAAAGTTGCAGATTTTAAAGTTGGTTGGCCAAAAGTCTGACCGTGTGTGTGCTTTAGTGTTATAAAAATGCTAGTAGCTGTAAAACTTGTTTTGCAGCGTTTTTGCAGTAGCATTTTTCAGCATTTTTTAGCTGTTTTTTATACTCCCACAGAAGTTTATGGTTTAAAAATGCTGATAAACACAGAATAGCTGCATTTTAAATCCCACTTCTTTTTTTTTCAGCCAGAAAACGCCCCTGCCAAAAAACACTGATAACAGCCTATGTGTGCATGGACAAATAGAATAACATGCTGGGGAGTTTACTGCCTACAGAAAAAAAAAATGTCTGAAGCAAAAAACAGCAGCTGTAAAAAGAAAACTTATTAGTGGAAGAAATGCTCCAATGTCAAGGGTAAGAAAAATGACTATGCAGTCAGTTGAAGTAAAATCTTTAAATTAACCCTCAAATTGTCCACAATACTACAAACATCAAAACTCTTTGAAAATGTTCTAATGATCCGATACTGTCATCTTCCTGCAATATCTCCATGTCAAATATTTTTATATTTATTAAGTAAAGAAGCAGTAACTAGAAAAATCTTCTGGGACTCATGTCTGGCATACACACATAGCTATAAAAACGGTAAAACAATAATGTGCTTGTGAGATATGACACAATAAACAACAATGAAACGTAAATTATCCACTTTGTTGGAGGCTGCAGTAGTTGGATCGTTGGAGGCACTTCAATTCTTGGTCTATAGAGGACCGCAAGGTACCGAGGTTAAAAAAAAAAAATGTAGTATCTCCAAATGCACCAATTTGGCTAAATCCTAACCTGGCACACATTCACAGGATCTCAGATTCGTATGCCTGGACCAAATATGGTCTTAAAATAATCTCGCAAATTCCTAGGCAAAACCCCCACATTGGTTTCGCACAATATAAACAGGCTCAATATTCTGGAAAAACGCTCCAAATTTCTTAAAGAACTTAGGAAGACGAAACCCCTGTTAGTTTTCTTACAAGAAACCCACTATTCCAAATTCCAAATATTCCAAAAATTACAGATAATCTATATACGGCTGCACACCATGCCACAAACCCCCTTACCAAGACGAAAGAAGTGTCTATATTAATTAATAAAAATGCCCCATTTGTTCTCAAACAGAGCTTGCTAGACCAAGATGGAAGATACATCTTCCTTAAGGGTACATGGGAGGGCTCTCCCATTACCCTCGCTAATGTATACTTTCCTAACAGGAATCATGTTACTTTCTGTGGGAAAATTATTGACGAGCTGAGGTTGTTTGCTGAGGGCTGTATCCTCTTAGGAGGTGATTTTAATGTTCCCCTCTCACCCCTGCAAGATACCTTTACCGGCCACACCCATGGCAGTTTCAAGATCCTAAAGAAAAGAAAATCACAGCTCCATTCTTTGTCATTGATAGACTCCTGGAGGTCAACCCATCCTACTGAGGATTTCTCCTTCTATTCGGCTCCCCATAAGAGATACGCAAGGCTTGATTTAATCTTTATAACCCAAAGAATCTACCTATTTTAGCGAGAGCTGAAATGGGTATCATTTCGATATCAGATCATGCACCGGTTGCTCTATCCCTGAAGATAGGTATCTCTAAACGTAGAGGTTTTAACTGGTGGTTGAATGCTGCTCTATTGACAGACCAGGCAATACATGACGACGTTTACGATTCTATTCAGACCTTTTTCTCAAACAGCAAAGACTCGGACACAAATCCGCTAAACAATTGGGAAGCACACAAAACAGTCATTAGGGGTGACCTAATCAGATGGGGTGCCACGAGGAAGAAAGGCAAATATTTGGCCAGGGCACTCAAAGACATGTCAGCGTCAAATCATGTCCATGCCATTAAGAACAAACAAGGCGGTCTTGAGCATGACCCGGAATATATTGCAAAACTATTTCATAATTTCTACTCAAAATTATACAATTTACCCCCTCAACATAAGCCAGCACATGTTATGTCCCCCGAGGATGGACAATATCCAAGAATTTTTGAGAGATAGTAAACTTCCCTCTATTCAGTCAGTGTGATGGGGTTTTCTAATAGTTTAACAACTTCTGCCTGAACTGCAAGACGCAGTTAAAACGCTGAAGGTGAGCAAAAGCCCGGGCCCAGACGGGTTCACTTCCCAGTACTTTAAAACTTTTTTGCACATACTTTCTACTCCCTTACTTAAAGCCCTGAATTATTTAGCTAAAAATAAACACAATTCGACCTCTTTGCTTACAGCACACATCACTGTAATCCCCAAACCTGACAGAGATCCCACCGAGTGCGCCAACTACAGGCCAATTCGCTATTGAATTTGTTGACATTAAAATCCTAGCCAAGATTCTTGCAAACAGACTGAAGCCACTCCTTGCTCAAGTGATTGGCCCAGAGCAAGTGGGGTTTATGCCGGGGCAGGAGGCAAGAGATAACATCTCTAAAGCACTGAGTATGATCCACTATGCCAAGCAGGCAGGAATCGAAGGCCTTCTCCTGTCGACCGACGTGGAGAAGGCCTTTGATAGGGTTTCTTGGGACTATATGATGGGCACTTGTATACACATAGGCTTAGGGGGAAACATGCTTAACTGGATAGGCGCCCTGTACTCCAACCCACAAGCCCTGATCAAAATCAACGACACCTTCTCAGACCCAATCAAAATTACAAACGGCACTCGCCAAGGCTGCCCATTATCCCCTCTTTTGTTTATCCTCTCCCTGGAACCCCTAATCAGAACAATCAATAACTCACAAGACATTAGAGGCTTCACGGTCCATAATGGAGAATTCAAGGTTGCCGCCTATGCGGACGACCTCCTCTTTCGTCACTAGGCCCCACATATCCATACCCAATCTGGTAAAAATGTTCACCTCCTTTGGATACATTTCCAACTTCAAAATTAATCATAGCAAGTCAGAAGCAATTAATAATGGCATGCAATGCCAAGCTGCGGTTTCCAAAGCGAGCAGAGTCCTTTCTTGTATTAAGAGAGGTATGGACTCCAGAGAGATATAATTTTGCCCCTGTACAAATCATTAGTAAGACCTCATCTGGAATATGCAGTCCAGTTTTGGGCACCAGTTCTCAAAAAGGATATCGGAGAACTGGAGAAAGTGCAGAGAAGGGCAACTAAACTGATAAGAGGCATGGAGGAGCTCAGCTATGAGGAAAGATTAGAAAAACTGAATTTATTCACTCTTGAGAAGAGGAGAATAAGGGGGGATATGATCAACATGTACAAATATATAAGAGGTCAATATAGTGAACTTGGTGTTGAGTTATTCACTTTAAGGTCAACGCTGAGGACAAGGGGGCACTCTTTACGTCTGGAGGAAAAGAGATTTCACCTACAAATACGGAAAGGTTTCTTCACAGTAAGAGCTGTGAAAATGTGGAACAGACTCCCTCCAGAGGTGGTTCTGGCCAGCGAAGTAGATTGCTTTAAGAAGGGCCTGGATTCTTTCCTAAATACACATAATATAACCGAGTACTAAGTTCTGTAGGTAAAGTTGATCCGGGGTAAATCCGATTGCCTCTTGGGGGATCAGGAAGGAATTTTTTCCCCTTCGGTAGCAAATTGGATCATCGCTCTGCTGTTTTTTTTTGCCTTCCTCTGGATCAACTGTGGGTATGGAGTTGGGTGTATGGGATGTACTGTGTTTTATTTTGTTTGTTATTTTAATTTTTTTATGGTTGAACTGGATGGACTTGTGTCTTTTTTCAACCTGACTAACTATGTAATCTATCCCTTAAGACCAATGACTTTGACTCACTGAAAAGGTAACCACACCTTTAAGTGGGAACAAAAAAGCCTAAAATATCTAGGAATAAAATTGACCCAGACGATTGACGGTATTTTCGCAGCTAATTTCGCACCCCTCTTACAATCTATTACTAAAGACCTTCAGAGATGGTGATCCAAACTTTTTGGTGGTTTGGTAGAGCCTCTATATTAAAAATGACAGTCCTACCGAGATTGCTTTATTTTTTCAACGCCCTGTCGATCAGACTGCCTTCCTCCTTTTTTACCAAACTTTGCAGTGTTCAGCTTAGATTCCTGTGGGCAGGGAAAAAACCAAGACTTAGCTTCTCTCACCTTACTCTTCCCAAACATAGGGGGGGGCATAGGGCTCCCGGACTTGAAGTATTATGTTGCCGCCCACATTACCAGACTCAGATTGGCACTGCCAATAATCGACCAAGGACTGGGTCCAACTAGAAACAATTCAACACACAAAGTCTATCGCTTTTTTTCCCTGGTCCATCAACTCTAGTTTGACTAGCAGATTCTCTTATCCATTAGTGGCCGCTTTTGGCATGGCATAACCTCGACTTATAGATTAGCCTCGATACCAGGTCCATTTCCTGGATCATCATTACCCACACAGAAACTCCTAGTCACACACTGCTTCTCAGGCAACAAAATTAAAAAACTCTCCACATGCTGAAATCAGAGCTGGGAGAAACCTTCCCAGGATTCTGGCTCTATTTCCAAATACGGGACTTTTTGACAAACAGCAAGCATAAAACCGAGTATTATAAGACACTGACCCAACTTGAGCAAATTTGCCTAGACGGTTCTCAGATCCTTAAAACGACCTCTCTGGCCTACTTCTGGCTGTGTCAGCCACATGTGCAATTACAAAAAAGACATAAAGATCAGTGGGAGAAGGAGTTAAATGTATCACTGAGTGACGGCCAATGGGAAAAGGCCAATATATTTGCGCACAAGTGTTCCTTAAGTTCAAGGTTTCAGGAAATATCATATAAGATCCTAACACGCTGGTACGTCACTCCAGTTGACGTTAAGAGGTGGTCACCAACTGCCTCAGACGTATGTTGGCGCTGTAAAAAAGACTCCGGCTCCCTTACACATATCTGGTGGTCATGCCCGCTGATACTTGACTATTGGACTCAAGTCATACACTGGATCAAGTTGATCACAGATACCAGTATTAAATTAGATGCAGCCGCTTGCTTACTGCATGTAAACCATCTCTCATTCGGAAGCTACAAAAAAAAAAAATCACTTATTGACAGCAGCGAAAACATTAATCTCCCTGTACTGGAAGTCGACTAAACTACCTTCTATTAGAGAATGGCTAGGAAGAGTACAATACATACATAAAATGGATGAGCTGGTGGCCACGAAGAAGGAAAACACAGAGTTTTCATGACACTTGGCAACCTTGGGAAATATTTAGGTACTCCAATGACTACCAATTGGCTTATAAGCTGTAATAAAAAAATAAAAAAAATCCAGCGGTGTAAATCCCCTCTCGATGTGGGTCCCTGCTCCAACGTTGTCTTCTATCCAGCGACGGGTGATCAGCGGTAGGGATGAGCCGAACACCCCCGGGTTCGGTTCACACCAGAACGTTCGAACGGACCGCGGGTTCGCACGAATATTTCGAACCCCATTGAAGTCTATGGGACCCGAACGTTCGAATTCAAAAACGGTCATTTTAAAGACCAAAATCCAATTAAATGTTGGAAAACGTCATTCAGAAGCCGGGTCTTAACCCAGGGAACATGTATCAATGGAAAAAATGTTTTTTAAAACTGACGTTTTTTGCGGAGCAGCCATTTTAATGATGCTTAAAGTGAAAAAAAAAAATCCTTTAAATATCAAACCTGCTGGGTGTCTACAGTAGTGTTTAGAGATGTCCCTGCACAACATGAAAGGACAAAAAAAAAGTAATTAATGCTACTTGCGCAAGTTCTGTGTGGCAACATTATGTCGAATATTTTAGCGGTGGGGGGTCATTATTGTTGTGAGAAAGAAAATTTTTAGAAAAAAGGGCACCCCTCAAACATACTGTAATTGGAGCGCAACAAGGAATACACTACGCCGTTTTTTACCTGGCTCTACGTGGAATCCAGGTAGATTTTATCCAGTAAACGACGGCGGCGTAGTGTATTTCTCCCGTCGCAATCCATCCACGCGAGTAAGGGGCGTGAAGCATTTAAAATAGGCGCGTTCCCACGGCGATCGAACTGCGCATGCTCCATTCGCAAATTTCCCGCCGTGCATTGCGCGAAATCACGTCGTTACGTCATTCGTTGTTTGAGTAGCGTCGTTTACGGACATTTCTATTCCCGAACGAGTTTCGTAAAAAAAAAAAAATTAAATTCGACGCGGGAACGACGGCCATACTTAACATGGGCTACGCACCGTTAGACCAGCAAAAAGCTGGTCTAACAGTACGTAAAAAAAAATAGACATAAGCGATTGCGAAGACCGCTCGTATCTTCGTGGAACGCCGTAAAAACACATTTGCATATCCCGACGCATCAAAACGACGCAAACTCCTCCCAGCGGCCGCAAAAATATTGCAGCGTAGATCCGAAGGCTTACGAAGACGTAAGCCTCTCGGATCGAAGCCCGAAGCCGCCGTATCATGGTTTGAGGATTCAAACTAGTGATACGGCGCGCAAAATTTGAAATTACTCCTGTCTAACACCAGTTAGACAGGCGTAATTGCTCTATGAATCTGGGCCTGTGTCTCTATCTATCTCTCTCTCTATAACTCACTGTCTGTCTAAGGCCGTGTACACACGGCAGAGAACCTCGACGGGCAGAACACATCGTTCCGCCGGTCGAGGTTCTCTGCCGGCCGTTGAAATCGGAGACCCGCCCGTCGGGAATGGCAACCAGCCATTCATCCAGGCGGGCCGTCAAGCAAATAGAGAGCGTGCTCTCTATTTCTGCTCGACGGGCTTCCCGACGGGAAGCTCGCCGAGAGCGTACACACGGCCGAGGTCCTCGCTGGAATGCAGCTTCCAGCGAGGTTCTCGCTGGTTTCCAGCGAGAACCTCGGTCGTGTGTACGCCGCCTCACTTGTCTGTAAGGCAAGCCGGAACACACTACACGAGGCCGCCCGGGAGGCGGCCTTTTATAGTGTGGGGCGTGTACTAAAGCCCTGAGCCCTAATTGGCCAAAGCACCCTGGCTTTGGCCAATTCGGTCTCTTCGTTTTTTGGGCGCTGTGATTGGCCAAGCATGCGGGGTCATGGTGCATGCTTGGCCAATCATCAGCGCGCAACGCCGCAGTGAATTATGGGCCGTTGCGCGTCATGTGAATTTTGGCGCGAAGAACCATATTTGTTCGTTTTCGACGAACGATCAAACGGCCGATGTTCGATGCGAACTTGAGTTTGCATCGAATGCGAAGCTCATCCCTAATCAGCGGTCCTCCAGCGATGAGAAGATCCAAGCGCAGCTATAGGGACTATAGGGGAGGCGGGGCCACCCATCACGTGACCCCGCCCCTTCTAACGCATGTTTCCTACATAGAACTGTCCCTGCACAAAGTGTCATTTTTGAAAGAAAAAAAAAGAGGCATTTAAAACCGGCTTTAATGAATTGTCAGCTTTGTCATAATTGTCATAAAAAAATAAATAAAAAAAAGCGTGGGGGTTCCCCCAAATTCCATTAACAGGCCCTTCAGGTCTGATATGGATATTAAGAGGGAACCCCGCTGTTATTTAAAAAAAAATGACCCTTTGGTCTGGTGTGGATTTAAAGGGGAACCCCACCCCAAATTAAAAAAAAAATGGCGTGGAGTTTCCCCAAAAATCCACACCAGACCCTTATCCGAGCACGTTAACCTGGCCGGCCGCAGATTTCCCTTTTAAATCTTTGGTCTTCGTACGTGATCATCTTGTGCAATTTAAAATAGTTCACAGCATATTTTAGGCTCCACATAACGAACACGGATGTCTCACCGGAGGGCTGGCGAAGTGGTATCTCACCCGGGAACTTTGCGACATTTTCTGGAATTCTCACAGGGTCAAGACATATTGGCAACAGGTTCTGGCTATGATTGATCTGGTTGTCTCTATTTCAATCCAGTCCTTGATGGAAATTTGTCTATTGGGATTGGTTAAAACTATTGTGCCGACTGTTGCTATAAGAACGTTGATTGGGCTACTCCTTTTCTATGCCAGGAAAAATATAGCTATGCAGTGGAAGAAACCCTTCTCCCCATCTCTGTTTTAATGGAAACGTCTAGTAAATGACAGTCTTCCCCTATACAAAGATACATGCATGAACTGGGGTTGTCCCACAAAATATGACAAGGTATGGCATACATTGTTAGCTGAATCCTTAACAGCTTGATTAATGCAATAATGTATTATCCCTCTGTATAGATCTGTTGTTTCGGTTGATTGTAAATACCCTTCCTTGTGGTCATATTTACATTTGTGACTGTCAAACATAGCCGTCTTTACCGCAGGGCAAAATGGGGTAGCTGCACAGGGCCCTGTCACTGTTAGGGGCCCAAAGCAGAGCCGCCCGTTAAGCCAGCGTGCTGCCCGCAAATCGCTATATTCGCGGCCGAGACTAAGTGCGCCGCGCGCGGTGCAGTTCACCCAGGCGCCACAGAGGTGGAGGCGTTCAAGCGCAGGAGGTTGCGCCTCTCCCTTCGCCTCTCCCTCCTCCTCTCCTTCCCTGAGCCCGCGCTTCCCACCACCGCAGTGTTTTTTTTCACCAAGTCCTCCCTCCTAAATCCTGTGTCACGAACTTCATCTTCTCCACCCCGGGGGCGCAGCTGCACACTGTCCTCTCCAGCTGCCGCCCGGGTGGGGTTTGTCCTGAGGGGGGGTCTGGATGTACTAATTGTGGGGGATGGCTAAGTTGTGGGGGGCTCTGTAGTAATTGTGGGGGGCTCTGTACTAATTGTGGGGGGTGGCTAACTTGTGGGGGGCTCTGTACTGATTGTGGGAGGCTCGGTAAGAATTGTGGGGGATTGCTTGTGGGGGGCTCTGTACTAATTGTGGGGGATGGCTTGTGGGGGCTCTGTACTAATTGTGGGGGATGGCTAAGTTGTGGGGGGCTCTGTACTAATTGTGGGGGGTGGCTAAGTTGTGGGGGGCTCTGTACTAATTGTGGGGGATGGCTTGTGGGGGCTCTGTACTAATTGTGGGGGATGGCTAAGTTGTGGGGGGCTCTGTACTAATTGTGGGGGGTGGCTAAGTTGTGGGGGGCTCTGTACTAATTGTGGGGGACTCTGTACTAATTGTGGGGGGGTCGCTTGTGGGGGGCTCTGTACTAATTTTGGGGGGGCTCTGTACTAATTGTGGGGGATGGCTTGTGGGGGGCTCTAGTAATTGTGGGGGGCTCTGTACTAATTGTGGGGGATGGCTTGTGGGGGGTTCTGCACTAATTGTGGGGGATGGCTTGTGGTGGGGGTCTGTACAAATGGAGGGGGTGGTTTGTCCGGGGGTCTGAACTAATGGATAGGGGGGTCTCTACTAACAGGGGGTGGTTCATGGGGGGTCTGTACTAATTGAAGCGGGAGGTTTGTCCTGAGGGGGGTCTGTACTAATGGAGGGGGGGGGTGGTTTGTCCTGGGGGGCAGCAGTGTGTGTGGGCTGCCGCTGCGGGCGGCATCTGAAGGACGAGTCCAGACCACGCCGCGCTCACCACACAGGCCAGACATATGCCCGCAGTGCCGCCGCCGCGACTTGCAAGGCTTTAGAAACAAGTAATGTGGACCTGTTTTAAAGTTTCCTGTTTAAAAAAAAACACCAAATCCGGGGGCATGGCTAACCGCCAAGCTGAATGGAAGTCTGAATCCACAGCTCCTGCACTGAGCGGAGAATACAGCTATAGCAGCACTGATCCACACAGCACATATGCAGTACCAAGACCCCTACACATCGGGGAACCAGATCAGGACCTCCCGCAAACTAAAGGATTACCGGCAGCCAAGGAAACTGACAGATTTCTTTTCAATGGCGCCGGGTGGACGAATCCAAGATGGAGCCCGCGATTGTTCACCTCGCGGAGAGATCGGGCCTACACTGACCTGCCTGATGAGGAGGATATGCCTGGCCGAACGCAGGCACTATCTCCGGATCCCTCCGCTCTTACTGGGCCGCTTTCTGCCTCCAACAGTCCAACGAAAACGCGGATGCGCCTCGACACAGGAGCCCAGGACTCTGAGGCTGCCGCCTACACCATACCCCATTGCGGCCTTCCCCACTGCTAACCAGACGGTTGTGGATACGCTGCTAAAGGACATGTTAATTTCACTACATAGCTCCCTGCACAGCGATATTGCCACTATGGTCTCAGCATTTAAGTCAGAGATGGTGCACATGGGGGACAGGATGAGCCATATTGAAAGTAAGATGGGCGCCATGACGACTACAGTGAATGACCTGGTGGACACACATGACCAAGTTAGAGAGGAACAGCAGTGGGTACGGGCCAAAATGGCGGATCTCGAAGACCGGTCGAGACGCAATAACGTCAAAATTCGCGGTATACCGAAACGATCATTCCGACCGATCTGAACTCCTACGCTAGGAAGATGATCTCCACTTTGCTGCCTGACCTTCCGCCTGTGGAAACCATAATTGACCGCATCCACCGCCTCCCAAAACCCCCTCACCTGCCAGCAGAGGTTCCCCGTGACACTCTGATGAGGGTCCACTTCTTTCATACTAAATATATGCTCCTAGCTAAAAACAGGCACAAACAGGAACGACTGCCACCACCTTACTCTGAGCTGCAACTCTTTGCTGACATCTCCCAATACACCAGACAACAAAGACGCCAGCTCCAAACCACTCAACAACCACAAGATACCCTATCAATGGGGGTTCCCGACCAAGCTTATGGTAACCAGAAATGGGGTAAAGCACAACATCCACACAGTGGAAGAAGGTATAAACCTGCTTAGAAAGTGGAAAATCCTCCCTGACGGCGACGCATCCTCACAATTGCCTCCTACAGGGAAGGCTCAACCCCTCAACCATAGCTCCCGCTTCAATGCGGGCAAGTGATCTTAGGATCAGTGCACTCGTTATGCATAATTATACATGCTCTCCGGTCCAGTGCCTGCTCGTTGCAGATAGTACACAAACTTTCTTCCCCTACCAGTGCTCAGTAGTTCTACTGGTATACTACTGACCCTTGTTATTTTGTGTTTCCCTCTCCTCAGTGTTCTTTTTATTTGCCTCGCATAGTCCTGCACTAACTATTGTCCCTCTCTCCCTCCGTACCTTCCCTGATTCCTGGAGAGCACGACTCTACTACACCACAATCTTCCTTGCCAGACTAGCCTCCGTGGACCTCGGGGTTCTACGAATTTACAGGATTCCCTCTTGATCCGGATCTCCCACGCCTGAACTGTGAGTACTGTCCTACCTTCATACTCTACACACCACTATTCAAGATGCCAAAATTTCTCTCACTCAACGTAAAAGGCCTAAACCATCCAGCCAAAAGGGCCGCTATGTGGAAAACAGCACTAGATTCCCGTTGCGATGTCTTCTGTGCACAACAGACACACTTTAAGGCTACTGCAGAACCCTCTTGTACCAACAGGAACTTTCCCAACCTTTATAAGGCCTCCGGGCCTGATAAGAACAGTGTCCTAATAGTCTTCAAAAACACGGTATCTCTTCAACTCCACAATACCTTAATTGACCCCAATGGCAGATACCTGGCATTAGACTGCTCCCTGAATGAGGTCAGATATACCATCATGACGGTATACGCACCCAACAAAAAACAAATTAGCTTTCTGTCCAAACTACTGAAATTAATCGACCGCTTTAAACAAGGTCACCTCATCATTTGCGGTGACTGTAATATTGTCCCAGACAACTCCATTGATGCTTCATCCCAAACCAGGCGCCCCTCATCACCTATGGGAGCCTTCATCCGCTCGCACGATCTATATGATGCATGGCGATGCCATCATACTACCGAAAGAGACTACTCTTACTTCTCTCCATGTCATAACTCTTACACCCGGATTGACTATTTTTTGGTTGACAAATGGACCCTACCCAACGTGTCTGCGTCCGAGATTTCTACCATTACGTGGTCGGACCACGCCCCAGTCACAATAACTGTCAGTGATACCCCGTCTGCTTCGGGTACTAGAATTTGGAGAAGCAACGCAGCACTCATACACTCGCCAATCTACTCCAGATACCTCAAAGACTGCCTAGAAGAATTTTTCACCCTTAATGCTAACTCTGTTAGCGATAACTCTGTTAGCGATAACTCTGTTAGCGATAACTCTGTTAGCGATAACTCTGTTAGCGATAACTCTGTTAGCGATAACTCTGTTCTTTGGAATGCCCGTAAGGCGTACATCCACTGGGAGCTAGAGAGAGGAGGAGGCGATCACAGCGTCTGGACACCCTCACGTCCGAGATTGCTTTACTGGAAGCTCAAAACCAATCCCACCCTGACCTGGCCACTAAACGCAAACTTGATCTCCTAAGACAGGACCTGAGAGCCCACCTATTGGATTCCTTTAAAAGGGCCCACACCCACTTCAGGGCTAAACATTACTCCATGAGTAATAAGGCAGGGAAAGCCATGGCCAATAGAATCAAGGGTCATTACTCTAAAACCAAGATCACTCACCTATACCACCCCGTGTCAAGCCAAAAACGTATAGATCCCTCTGCCATTGCTGAAGCTTTCCGCCACCATTATACTACCCTCTACAATTTGAAAGATGACTCCTCTATACAGCAACCCTCCCCACACGATATTTCGTCATTCTTAGAGGAGATCAATCTCCCTAGTCTTTCTGAGGACCATCTAAAATTGTTAAACGCCCCGTTTACTCCCCAAGAAATACTGCTCACCATCTCAAAATTGCCCTCCAACAAATCCCCGGGGCCTGACAGCCTTACCGGCCAGTACTATAAACAGTTTGGGAACATTCTCTCACCCTTCCTCGCTAATGTGTGCGATGGCGCTGCCTCGTCCTCCTCTCTTCCTCCCGAAATGTTATCAGCCCTGATCATCACACTGCCGAAGCCAGGCAAGGAACCCACATATGCACAAAATTTCCGACCCATATACCTTCTCAACCTAGATACTAAGATATATGCTAAGCTCATAGCCAATCGGCTGATTGACCTGATGCCCCTACTCATACACAATGACCAGTCGGGCTTCACAAAAGGGAGACAAATGTTCGATGCTACCCGCAGGATTCTCAACATCATCCATAATGCTGACTCGACGCGAACGCCTTCTCTGCTCCTCTCCTTGGACGCGGAGAAGGCGTTCGATAGAGTTCATTGGGAATACATGAAAGCGACCCTCATAAAAATTTGGCTTCCAGGGACCTATATTATCGGCCATAATGGCACTATACTCCCCCTCTGCCCAGGTCTACACTTCTGAGATGCTCTCCAGACCGTTCTCTATCACCAACGGCACTCGCCAAGGCTGCCTGCTGTCCCCGCTCATATTCAACTTAGTGATGGAACCCCTGGCGGAACACATCAGGGCCCACTCCAAAATAACAGGCTTCCGGATAGGTTCTATAGACCACAAAATAAATGTATTCGCGGACGACGTGATATTGATGCTAACCAATCCCCTCTCCTCCCTGGCTTCGGTTCAATCATTATTGCACAGATTTAGTAATATATCTTATTATAAGGTAAATGAACATAAATCTCATGTCTTAGACTTAGGCTTAGATGCCATTACAAGCAACATCCTCAGAAAAACATACCCGTACTCCTGGGCAGACAATGGAATAACCTACCTGGGTATCACACTTTTTAAATCAACAAAAGGTCTCGCTACTCACAATTATACTAACCTTAGACAAATGCTGATCAAGGAAACGGCTAAACTCTCCAAACACGAATTCTCATGGGGTGGTCGCCTAGCTGCATTCAAAATGATGTTCCTACCCAGGCTATTGTATATCTTCCGCACTTTAATTATACCTCTTTCACACTCATACCTCAACTCTCTGCAATCCATACTAACTCACTTTGTGTGGCAAGGCAACAAGTCGAGGTGCAGTCATGCTAAACTCATCAAACACAGGTCTGTAGGCGGGATGGGACACGTTGATATAAGGGACTACTACCTAGCTACTATCCTTTCACAGATGAAAGACTGGTTTTCTGCAACACCGACTACACTTTGGAGCAATATAGAAAACACCACGACACCGGGCCCTAACCTGTCGGAATGGCTGTTCAGCGTAGCCGCCAGAAACACGCCATTGAACCTCTACTCTCCTACCATTCAGGCCTCCGTCAAGGCATGGAGAATACTCCACAACACTAGATGGGCGAACCACCTGACCAAGCCCCTACCCGTCCCCCTTGGGACACTGAAACTTATCTCCAGACCTGAACACCCCAACCTGGCTAACAGATCATGTGACTGTTACCTCTGACCTCCGCTCCATTGCTGCTACTAAATCATTCTCACATATCCAAAAATAATTCAAAGCACCCGTCGGGGATTACTTTATTTACTGAAGGTTACAAAACTGCCTGGCGGCCAACCCTTCATTGGAAAGCTCTCTGCCCCTGAATGTCTGGAAATACTTCCTTTCCGACACATGTAACTCTAGAGGTACCTCTATTTTATACTCCACTTTACAGGATAAGAACATCTTCCATAAGACCAAACCCCTTAACGACTGGGAAGCTGATGTTCAAAGCCATTTCTCTGATGAGCAATGGCAAAGAGCAGTCAAATCTGTCTACAAATACACATCATGCGCCTCTCTATGGGAACTCACCCAAAAAATACTAATGAGATGGTACATGACACCCCACAAGATAGCCAAATTCTGCGCACACACCTCAGACTCTTGCTTGAGGGAGTGCAATCAGCCTGGTACACTCATACATATTTTCTGGTCCTGCCCGCACATACGACAACTCTGGACAGAGGTAGAGGCAATGCTTCGGGAGGTCATTCACCTACCCGTGGCATTGTCATCCCACTTAGCTATACTCAATTTGACTATTGAAGATCTAGCTCCAAACCACCGACTAGTGGCCACTCACATTTTGTTAGCAACAAGACTGCTGATTGCTAGGAAATGGAAAAACGAAAGATGCTCCAAGTCTCACAGAAGTAGTTAACTTAGTACAAACTCACTATACCTATGAAACTATCCTGGCTAGAGGGAAATCCACATATCCTAAGCTACTCAACCTCTGGAATCTATGGACTCATTGGTACACAAACAGAATCCATAAGTGATACATTTATGATATATAATATGCTCCTTGATAGTGCTCCCCCCCCCCTGGTCCCACCCCCTCTTTTATCTTCCCCTCCCTCCCCTTCCTTGCTCTGTTCCTGACCCTACAACATATACATTATTACTGCCACAACTTACTTCCAGTCTGGTTTATGTTCATTTATACACTTCTGTTGTATTGAACTGGAGTGTCGAAGGATACCTTGGGTTCTATAAATGATGGGCAACACCTAAATTTGGGGGCCATGCTCAGTCCCCTTTCACACATCCTGCTAAATCGTTTTATATGACTGTAAGACGAGCTCTCTAGCAGTTGTTTTCTCTGTGTTTAGCACACTAAACCTTTTTTTGTTTTTGTGTGTATGTTTTTATGTATAAACCTGCAATAAACAGATAGAAAAACAGATAAAAAATTAATTCTAAAATGACAAAAAGAGGCCAAACTGTGAAAACAGTCCAAGTGACAAAAATTAAATTATACAAGGCAAAGTAGTGAATCGAGTGCTTGTATATAAAGAGTCGTAACAAATCCTCCACCATGTGATGTCACCAACACTGAAGTTAGGATGTACCCTTACCACAACAGATGGACCCTCTATTAAGGAAGGTCAAAACCGAAATGAGGTGTATCAGCTGTAGTGTGTCCCAGAAACCTGTAAAGCAGATGATGTCCTTCTTTCCAGTCGTCGGTCCTGCACTCAGTACGAATCATCCGGGCACCCTGCAATGCCACAAGGGCTGTACTGCAGGGTACAGAAACGGGAGGTGTCAGGGGCACACCTGGGGCTCCTCACCACAACAACAACCACCTCCACCGAGTGCACTCCACTGTCAGGTTTAATGTCAGGCTAGAAGCAGACAACACTTCAGGTGTGCTGAATATGCCAACAGTTCAATAACAAGAGCACATATCGTGAGCAGGTCTTGAGATAAGCAGGTCAGCGCTGGGACTTGTAGTTCACCGCTGATGTAGGTGTTGAGATGAGCAGGACAGCTGGAACTTGTAGTTCACTGCAGATGTGGATGTTGTTGGTGCTGCTGGTGTTTGTAGTGCACCGCTGCAAAGGATGTTGCTTACAGGAGTAAGGCAAAGCGTAGTCTAGGCAAGCTGGGTCATACACGGGTAGTTAAGAGTCCAAACAGTACCAAATCAGAAGGAGACAAACAGGGTTAAACGAGCCGGGTCATACACAAATATTCAGAGCAGAAAGTCAGGCTGGCTCTCACAGTGGCAAACAAAAGTAACTCTATCACAAGCACTGATTGGGTGAAGATACAGGTGTTTTAAAGGAGAGCTGGCCAATCAGTGTTTCCCAGGCAAGGCTGTGTCAGGTGAGTGCGCTGGGTCCTAAAGGGATCCCAGTACTGACATCCACTTTCAGGAACTTTGTTGGCTTTGCATGGTGTCCGGATGATTTGTACTCAGTACAATCCCAATCCCAATCCCAATATCCCATTTATTATCTTCTGGGAAGGCAATATTTTTATTTTATTTCCCCTTTCTCCCCCCATTTTTTTTTCTTTCACTTTTGTAATATTAACAATTGCTTTTAGTCAGTTTTTTTTTCATCCTGCAAGCGACTTAGAAAAAAAAAAATAGAGTACCGGCACCTCTTTTGGTCCACTTAAAGCACTGGTGTAGATGATCCCTGATTGTTCTGTCGCCTAATGCATACACCTACACAGAGAAGCCACTGCTGACAGCTCAGCGTGGGACTGGACCAGAGCTGCTGCAGAAAAGGTATGTATAGCAATGTTTGTTTTACAGGGCTAGATAAATTTGTTTTAAAATGTGCCTGCCAGTAGATTTAGAGTTAGTTTTGGCTGAACTTCTACTTTTACTTGCTTAAATACAGGGCATTTTCACCCCTGCCCAGACCAATTTTTAGTTTTCAGCACTATCGCATTTTGAATGACAATTGTGCCGTCATGCAACACTGTAACCAAATCTTAAAAATCTTTGGAAAAAAACACAATATTTTTTACTTTTTGATTTAATAAATATCACATATTAAAAAAAAAAAAAAGACCAATACATATTCTTCTAAATATTTTTGGTAAAAAAAATAAAATCTCAATAAGTGTTTATTGATTGGTTTGCACAAATGTTATAGCATCTACAAAATAAGGGATAGATTTATGGCATTTTTATTTGTGCGAAGGACACATTTCACACATTTTTGGGACCATTGACATCTATACAGCGATTAGTGCTATAAAACTGCACTGTTTACTGTGAAAATGTGACTGGCAGGAAAGAGGTTAACACTAGGGGTTGATCAAGGGGTTAATATGTTCCCTAGTGAGTGATTCTAACTGTAGGGAGAGGGCACTCACAAGGGGAGTAGACCGATGTGTGTTCCTCTGTACTGAGAACACACATCGGTCTCCTCTCCTCTGACAGGAAATGGATCTGTGTGTTTACACACACAGATCCATGGTCCTGCCGTGATTTCGGGTGGCCGGCGGACATCGCGGACGTCGGGCACGCGCACCGAGCGATGCGACGCGCGCCCCCCCTAGCCACCCGGGAAGCCCAGGACATCATATGACGTCCACCTGGAGGGAGCAAGGACTCAGTAGGAAAGTGGTTAAGCATAAGATTTGCCCCCCTATAGTCTTTACTGAATATTGAAAAAGATTTGTCAAATCCTTGGCTGCAAAAATTTGGCCATCACTATTGTCTAACTGCTTCTTCTACTAACATACACCAACTTTCTGAAACAAAAGTCATAACAAGCTCTAACGAGCCCTTCGATTCATCCTGTATTGAATTGTATTGTAACAGTACTGCCTACCCTCATGTTGTAAAGCGCCTCACAAACTGTTGGCACTACATAAATCCTGTATAATAATAAAAATAATAACATCTGAACATCCATGGGTTTCTTACATTAGGCTCCAATAACCGCATGTCCTGTTACTTTTTATTCGTTACAACCTCAGTACAGAGGCTAGATAAAGGTAAACATCAGTTAACATTTTTTTTTGAAAATTATTTTTATTGTGCTTTTTTTAAAGACAAATACAAAAATGCTAAATAAAACCCAAAGTGCAAAAAGGACAAAGCCGGCCTCAATTGCTGTCATACAGGACCATTAATAGCAAAAACATTTACATAACACATACAAACACAGTGAAACTTTGACATTACAGGATAAAGATGTTAAAGTGTTTGTTACTCTAAAAAAATAATAATAATCCTGTTCCTCTAAAGCATGTTATACAGCACAGTGCTTGTGATTTGTATTTTGGCCCCTTGTATCACCTGAAATACCTGGCTGATCCTGCCTGGTTCTGCCCTCCCCCTGTGACCATGGTTTATCATGGCTGTTGCTCCCTGACACCGTGGTAAGTTTATGTGCCGCCGTCATCCGCAGCTCTCCTGTCCTCATCTCCCCCTCTCCTCCCTGCCTGTCAGCTCTGTGTGTGAGCTGCCCCTCCCCTCCTGCCGCTATTAGTGTTAATTTAAACATTAAACACTTTTTACTGCCAGCCCCTCTCTTGTATTCAGATACAGTATGACACACCGTGTAAGTGTTTGTGAAAAACCAACCTTATAAATACCTTTTTTGCAGATATGTTCATACTGGTCACGTGACTCACACCCGCTCTTCCCCCATCTAAGGGCTACAGTGGGAGGAGCCGAGCAAAAAGCACAACGGTCACGTGATCTCTCAGACGACATTAGTGGGAGATCTCAGCTCCTCCTGTTGTAGCCCTGGATCAGAGTAGAAAAGTGGCTGAAGCAGACTGAAGCAGAGAGACAGCGGGTAGGTTTAAGCAGTGACAGGGCACGATGACAGGCAGTGGCAGCAGGTAACACACACAGAGGTGGGGGAGGTGCAAGCCTCACCCGGGTGACACCCGTCAGCACACCCGGGACCCAGCCACAGCGATCTTCTTCACTCATGGCCATGCCGAAGCTCTGATAAGTCTTGGCTGCCTTACACAGCCGAGCAGAGTGAAGCCGCCTCCACCTCCCCCTCCGTTATGTCTACACGTGCTGTCTGTGCATGTCCCTTGCTGATCATCTGAGCCCTGCCGAGGTACATTATGGGTCTGCACTGTAGGGGGTCTGTACTGTAGGAGGGGGTCTGTATTGTAGGGGGGTCTGCGCTGTAGGGGGTCTGTACTGTAGGGGGTCTGTACTGTAGGGGGGTCTGAACTGTAGGAGGGGGTCTGTATTGTTGGGGGTCTGCACTGTAGGAAGGGTGTCTGTATTGTTGGGGGTCTATATTGTTGGGGGGGTCTGCACTGTGGGGGGTGTTCACTGTAGGAGGGCGGTCTGTATTGTTGGGGGGTGTATATTGTAGGTGGGTCTGTACTGTAGGGGGAGTTTACACTGAATGAGGGGGGTCTGCACTGTAGGGGGGTCTGTGTAACATACATGTGTCTAGAGCTGTGGGGGGCTGTGTAATGTAAAGGGGTTCAGAGGTGCAGGGTGCGGCCCATAATTCACTGCGTTATCTCAGTGCATTGCTGGCTGATGATTAGCCAAGCATTCACTATGACCCACATGCTTTGGCCAATCACAGCGCCATTAGCACAGAGAGCCTTTGGCCAATCATGGCTCAGGGCAGTAGGTACACGCCCCAAACGACATAAGGACGCCTGTGTGTCAGCCTTGTGTAGTGTGTTGCGCGTTGTGACTTGTGAGAGTCTGAGAGAAATAGAAAGGGAGTCAGAGTGTCATTTAATTTCAGTTAGATAGAGCAGGCAGGTGATTCAGGTAGCTGCAGTCAGTGTATTTAGTTTATATATATATGCATCGCAGGAGTTGTGTATATATATATATATATATATATATATATATATACACACAGGGCAGCCATCAGGAATTATGGGGCCCCTTACACAGCTTCAGACATGGGCCCCCTGGAGCAGAGAACTGGAGAGGGGGGTGCTGCCTGAAATATATATTAAAAAAATATATAAAAAGGGGGACCTCTGTGACCTTTAATAATATATATATATATATATATATATATATATATATATATATATATGTTTATAAAGAGACATTACAAAAAAAGGGGGGTTGCCATCTGGGACCTCTGCGCCCTTTAATAAAAATAAAAAAATAAAAAAAATAAACCTCTATATATATCGTATTTATCGGTGTATAACACGCACCCTAACATTAAAAGGGAAGTTTCAGGAAAAAAACTTTCCACGGCCCCCTGCATATAACACGCAGGCACAGTTTACCCTCTATTTTAAGGGTAAAAAAGTGAATGTTATACGCCAATAAATACAGTATATATATATATATATATATATATATATATATATATATATATATATATATATATATATATATATATATATATACAGTATATATATATATATAAAAAATTATATATATATATAAAAAAAAGATATAAAAAAGGGGGGTTGTCATCCGGAGCCCTGGGGACCTCTGGCCCCTTTAATTATATATATATATATATATATATATATATATATATATATATATATATATATATAAAAAATAAAAAAAAATTAATATATAAAACTTTTTTATTTTTTACAAAAAAAAGAGGGGGTTGTCATCCGGGGCCCTGGGGATCTCCGGGGGCCCCTGGGCCCTTTAATAAAAAAGAAAAAAAAAGAATATCTTAATTTTTTAAAAGGGGTTGCCATCCGGGCCCCTGGGGACATCCGGGCCCCTTACAGGTGTACTGCCTGTAGCCCCCTCATGGCGGCCCTGTATATATACAGTATATATACACTGTATTCAGTTTAGCTAGATCTCACGTCAGAGTGTTCCTGTTATTCTCGCTGCAGTATATTAAGTCAATGTAGACCATCCCTGTTCTCTTTCCAATAATATAGACTGGCAGTTGATTGAGCTAAGCTGCAGTATATTAAGTCAGTGTACTCTATACTGGGCTCAGTGTGCAGGTAAAGCTAACTGCAGACCATCCCTCTTCTCTCCGGCAGTTGATTGAGCTAAGCTGCAGTATATTAAGTCAGTGTACTGTATACTGGGCACAGTGTACAGGTAAAGATGACTGCAGCCCATCCCTGTTCTCTTCCTAATAATACAGACAGGCAGTTGATTGAGCTAAGCTGCAGTATATTAAGTCAGTGTACTGTATACTGGGCACAGTGTGCAGGTAAAGCTAACTGCAGGCCATTCCTGTTCTCTTCCTAATGTAGCATTACCCCCGGAGGAGCTGCTGGAATTTTGGGCGGCCTGTTATCTTGTGGCGCCTACGAAATTCCTAGGGGTAAATGATGCGTATTGCATGTAGTAGAAGTAAAGGAATGTCCAGACAGGTGCTTTTTGCTGTGCTCTTTATTACCCAGCTGGGTAAAATCAGTAACTTGTGGTGAGGAAAGTAAAGCTGAAGAAGATAGGAAAATAGCAGATTCAGGCGTAATGATAGGAAACAGTCCTGCTCCCAACCGTAACACTTCTTAGCACCACTTCCGCCGGAATGGGTTTAGTGTACCTGGACAGGCCTATCTCACTGACCTGGCAGCCAGAGTATCACTCAGACAATTGTAGGATAAAGTCGCTGCCACAGACCCTCCTTGGTGAACTTGAACTTGGGAGAAAGTTTCTGCCACAGACCCCTCTCTATGAGCCTCAGAAAGATACCTCTGCCACAGGTTCCCTCTGAGTTAAATTCTTGGAGATATGCTTCCTTAATTGAGTTACGTCTGGATCTCCTTCAACTTGTCGCCCAGGTACCGATCAACAGGTGATAAATCCCTCGGTGTCCGGCTACCGGTTCGTCCAGGCCCTTTTGGACCATCAGCCTCTCAATGGCGCTCCTCAGACTGACTTCCCACCGCAGCAGTACAGCTTGGGATCTTCAAAATGGGAACCCAGTCAATCACTGGGTCCCCCCCGCTGTTTAGATGCTCTGGGTCAGCATGGCCCCGGAACCAAGAACACCATGTGGCACACATGCCCCGGCCAGGTATGCCATAACGCTGGGTCGCCGTGATGTGGCCACCCTAAAGGTGGGTGCCACACTGGACCAAAAAACCAATGGTGTCTGCCCCATAAATACCCATCCCCAGCATGCACAGCGAGGACAAACCATCGTGATTGGCTGCTGGGAAAAAGCACCAAACCTTGACTCCACTGATGCCACCTGCAGCATCATGGCTGGAATAACACCCCAATACAGCAGAATGGGCTCACAGCACAGCCAAGCTGAGACAGAGACCGCATTTTGCTACTAACAATCTGGGTCAGAGTTTAACCACTTAAGACCCGGACCAAAATGCAGGTAAAGGACCTTGCCCCTTTTTGCGATTTGGCACTGCGTCACTTTAACTGACAATTGCGCGGTCGTGCGACGTGGCTCCCAAACAAAATTGGCGTCCTTTTTTCCCCACAAATAGAGCTTTCTTTTGGTGTTATTTGATCACCTCTGCGGTTTTTATTTTTTGCGCTATAAACAAAAATAGAGCGACAATTTTAAAAAAAATGCAATATTTTTTACTTTTTGCTATAATAAAAATCCCCCAAAAATATATAAAAAAACATTTTTTTCCTCAGTTTAGGCCGATACGTATTCTTCTACGTATTTTTGGTAAAAAAAATCGCAATAAGCGTTTATCGGTTGGTTTTCGCAAAATTTATAGCGTTTACAAAATAAGGAATAGTTTTATTGCATTTTTATTAATTTTTTTTTTTTACTACTAATAGCGGCGATCAGCGATTTTTTTCGTGACTGCGACAATATGGCGGACACTTCGGACAATTTTGACAAATTTTTGGGACAATTGTCATTTTCACAGCAAAAAAATGCATTTAAATTTGCATTGTTTACTGTGGAAATGACAGTTGCAGTTTGGGAGTTAACCACAGGTGGCGCTGTAGGGGATGTGTGCCTATGTGTTTTGTTTACTACTGTAGGGGGGTGTGGCTGTAGGTGTGACGTCATCGATCGCGTCCCCCTATTACAGGGATGACGCGATCGATGCTACAGCCACAGAGAAGCACGGGGAAGCCGTGTGTACACACGGCTCTCCCCGTTCTTCCGCTCCAGGGACGGATCGCCGCACTGCAGCGGCGATCGGGTCCGCCAATCCCGCGGTCCCGGTCCCGGTCCACGGCTGGGTACTAAAATCAACGTATATATACGTTGATGTGCCCAGCCGTGCCATTCTGCAGACGTAAATGTGCAGTAGGCGGTCCTTAAGTGGTTAACTACACTCTGATCTACCCTTAAATTTAACTAGCACCATTACTATAAAGTACAGGGGCGCTACACTAATATAGACTGGCAGTTGATTGAGCTAAGCTGTAGTATATTAGGTCAGGTGTACTGTATACTGGGCGGGAACAGTTTGCAGGTAAAGCTGACTGCAGACCATCCCTGTTCTTTCCTAATAATACAGACATGCAGTTGATTGAGCTAAGCTGCAGTTTATTAAGTCAGTGTACTGTATACTGGGCTCAGTGTGCAGGTAAAGCTTGCTGTAGACCATCCCTCTTCTCTTCCTAATAATATAGGTGTAACAGGAGGACCCGTGGAACCCAGAAGTTCTTAGAGAGCATGAGCCAGAAAATAATGGACATTCAGAATATATGTTGGATCGCTTTAACATGGGTCTGTAATTCACAATATATTCCAGGATATCTGTAAGGAACTATTACTGGTTGTTGATTCTGAACTCAACAGGTTAATTGAAAGATGTTAATTGAAAGATGTCATCACCTCCAGCTACCTGGCTGCCTGTGTAATGTAAATTGAATCCAGACTAGCTTCTAAGGATCTTTTATTGTGGCTTGTGCTAATTGACCCTGTATTGTGTGAAGGTCTATTGATGATAATGTGTATTGGAAGTTAACAGACTGCCTAAAGGTCAGGTGTATGAGTCATCAGCTGTAGTTAATAAGCTCATGTAAATTAGGTCAGGAGCCGGAGTCAGGATGTATGTTAAAAGATGTATTGAGGAGGATGTGTATTGGGGCTCGTTAGGTGGACATTGTGTGATGTTGTGGGTGGAGTTTGGTCATTGTTTATTTGGTTACTGCAGTATTATTTTTGTGTATACAAGAGCCTGCTTTCTCAATAAAGATTAGGGATGAGCTTTGTGTTCGAGTCGAACGTATGTTCAACTCGAACATCGTATGTTCGATCATTCGTCGAAATATAAACAAAACGGGTCGTTCGCGCCAAATTCGAGTGACACGCCACGGCCCATAATTCACTGCGGCATTGCGCGCTGATAATTGGCCAAGCATGCACTATGACCCACATGCTTGGCCAATCACAGTTCCACAATACAGAGAGCCGTAATTGGCCAAAGCCAGGGTGGCTTTGGCCAATTATGGCTCAGGGCTTTAGTACACACCCCACACTATAAAAGGCCGCCTGCAGGGTGGCCTCGTGTAGTGTGTTGTGGCGCTGGTTAGATATCAGTCACAGAGAGAGAGAGAGAGTGTGTCTTTTTTTCTAGCTAGATAGAGCAGGCAGGCTAGTCAGTTAAATTTACAGTGTGTAGAGGATATATATGCATCCCAGGTTTTGTACATATATTTATACACTGTATAGTTTAGCTAGATTAGTTCTTCCATATTTTCTGGCAGGTAGTTGATTGTGCTAGCTGCAGTATTCTCACGTGGTGTATTGCATGTGTCCTCTGCAGTGTGCACCATAAAGCTACACAGGCATACTATAGACACCCACTCATGATGCTTAAATAAAAATAAAAAATGAAAAATTCCTTTAAATATTGTACCTGCTGGGTGTCTATAGTATGCCTGTGAAAACGTCTTTGAGAACCCGGGTAATTTTTTTTAAAAACGGTAGTTTTTTCTGGAGCAGCGATTTTAATGATGCTGCATCATTAAAATCACTGCTCCAGAAAAAACTACAGTTTTTAAAACTTTTTTTCCATTGATACATGTTCCCTGGGGCAAGACCCGGGTTCTCAAAGACGTTTTCCGACAATAACTTGCATATGGGGCTTTAAAATTAGAACTTTTGAATTCAAACGTTCAAGTCCCATTGACGTCAATGGGATTCTAAATGTTTGCGCGAACGTTCGGTCCGTTCGAAGGTTCTGGTGCGAACCGAACGCGGGGGTGTTCGGCTCATCCCTAATAAAGATTGTCAGACTTGCTTGAACTTCATACAGAGCTGTGTCTTGTATTATTTCTATGGGTCGTGTTCGTCGGATTGTGGAGTGTCGGTAGCTGCCTTGTGTTCGGGAATGGAACATCCTAAACGGCTTTAACCCCTGTCCCATTTGGGTGCCGTTACAATAGGCTAACCGTTGATTGAGCTAAGCTGCAGTATATTAAGTCAGTGTACTGTATACTGGGCACAGTGTGCAGCTAAAGCTGACTGCAGACAATTCCTTGTGTACCTTTTCCAATACATCAAATAAAGTATGTCTGGAAGGCCAACAAGGAGAGGCAGACACACACAGGCCAATACAACAGGGCAAGTAGGCTCTGTGTCTAGCGGCAACATTGCTGGTCGTGGACACGGTTCATCCTCATCAGCACGTGGCCGTGTGGCACACTTGTCCTTTTTTTCGGCAGCTGGCCGTGTTGAGCAATAACATGCAGAAGAGTTGGTAGAGTGGATGACCAAGCCGTCCTCATCCTCCTTACAAGGATCCTTCTGGGGCAGGCGATCTGCTCTCTGCTATAAGTCACATGATCTCCCAGCCCTGGACACACACGCAGGCCTCTTGCTGGTTGTTGAATGGCATCCAGAGAGAGAGAGAAAGCAAACCACACCTGTCCTTTTATCTGCTTAATCAACAGGTCGTGCTGTGACTTGGCATTGTGGATTTGTAGCTTGGCATTGTGGGTTTGTAGTTCCCAGCCTGATTTAACAACATCAGTACTTCCTCATTGTCCAAAATATCCCACAATGCATAACTGTTTTTCTTAACCAGAAGGAAATATCCTGATAAAGTTTCAATGACCACTAGAGGGAGCCAAACCCTTTCTAAAGAACAATACATTTCTAAAAGAAGAGGTCTACCCAAATTAAATTGTAACTGCTGACTTTAAAAAAATGGACACTTACCTGTCCAGCGCGCCCGTGATGTCAGCAGCCAAGGCCGAGCAATTGCTCATCTATTGGCTGCCCCCGCCGCCATCCTCAGTGAGGGAATCAGGATGTGGGATCCCTACTACGCATGCGCGTGCGGCGCGGCCAGTCCTAACTGTCCTAAATAGGTTAGTCTCTTGGGTGGGTGAATAACTCTCTTCACTCTCTGTTCTTTAGGTTCCAGTGTTACAGGCACACTGGTATCGTCTTCATTCTCTGCCACTATTTCCTCCTGCACATCCACTTTGACTTCCTGTGTTTCAGCTTCAAAGAATGAAGAGGAATCTTCAGAATCTGTGTAAGGGCTTACCTTGGTTGGAGTTCATAATGCAGAGTTGTATGCTCCCCCTTGCAAATACTCACATCCCACGGTAACAAGGTAAGACGCTACCTGGGCTGTGAGTCTGTGCACGGGGGCTTGAAAGGGATTTGCCAAAGGATAGTCGAAGTAAAGCCGTGGTCAGGGATTACAGAATTCAGAATAAACGATCAACATAGCCAGGGTCAGAAGCCGGAGTCAGTCTTGTAGCTGTAGCTGTAGCTGAAACAGAACACAGGAATACAGGAACACAGCCACCTTTGGCAATGACAGGACAATCACAATGAACTGATAAATCCCTCAGAGTGAGGCAATGTTTTATACCCTAGTTGATTGGGTAGCCTGCCTCAGCTGAACCAGGAGAGACAGGTGCAGGTTGCAGGGAGATCCAGAGAAGGGCGATCAGCACATCATTCAGAACCAGGCTTAGATGGGAAGCAGGCAAAACCAAACTGAGGAGTGGCTCAGAGGCAAAGAACTGAAGCAGCAACAGAGAGGTCCTGGGTTCAATACCAACCAGAGCCACTTGGGGGGTGACCATGCCTGGCTGCCTGCACGGCACGGTAGGAAACGTGACAATCTGTTTCCATCAAGGAAGATTGAGGGCCTTCCAAATCTTCCTGAAATTTGTCCTTTGGCACAACTTGGGGGCTTCTGGTCCGAGAATCCCACTGTCTGTCACCATGGGATGAGAAAAGGGGATGGTAGCAGTCTCTGGTGTGTGGGATGGCCACAACCAGTCTATTGCCATCTCTTCATCTTCTCTGTCCTCATCATCTTCAGCAAAAGGGACAAACTGAGATCTGGTTACTGGTCGGGATCTCTGAGAGGTGGTGGATGTGGACGGTGAATCTTGCTGTGGTAGTACACAAACTGAGGCAAGAGATGATAGCAATGCCAAGTCTTTAGTGGGCCGTGCA
Organism: Rana kukunoris; assembly: GCA_029574335.1. Classification (NCBI taxonomy): domain Eukaryota; kingdom Metazoa; phylum Chordata; class Amphibia; order Anura; family Ranidae; genus Rana; species Rana kukunoris. The sequence continues at coordinate 92,656,319 of CM056054.1, forward strand.
TCCCTCTGGCCAGATGTGGTACACTGGCAATCCTGGGAGTTGTTTGCAAATAATATAGGGCTGTGACTTCCAACGATCAGCCAATTTGTGTTTCCCAGGTATACCTTGATTTCTCAGTAGAACTCTATCACCTGGTTGTAAGTCCTGTACTCGCACCATGAAGTCGGAATGTCTTTTGTTCCTCTGATCTTGGGCATCTGAAACAGTTTGGACCTTATCATAGGCAGTCCTCAGGCTTCACCGCAGTCGGCCCACATACCCTCTGTGGGACGTTGCTAAGGTGTGGTCTGTGGATGTGCCAAAAGCTAGATCTACTGGCAGCTGGGCCTCCCACCCAAACATCAAGCGATAGGGAGAGTTTCCTGTGGCATAATTTGCAGTGCTGTTATAAGCATGAACAATAGCCGCTATGTGCTTGTTCCAGTGTTGCTTTTGCTCCAAAGTTAGAGTCTCGAGCATAATCAGAAAAGTTCTGTTGAACCTCTCTGGTTGAGGAACTCCTTGAGGATGGTTTGGAGTGGTTCTAGATTTCTTGATGCCCAACAAGTCTAAAAGTCTCTAAATGAGATTTCTCTCAAAGTTTCTTCCTTGGTCTGAGTGGATGCGCTGAGGTAGGCCATAGTGTACAAAGATTTTCTCTACTAAGATTTTGGCTACCGTGGATGCCTGTTGGTCCTTTGTGGGAAATGCCTGGGCATAATGAGTGAAGTGGTCGGTTATCACCAGGATATTTCCCTGCCCACTCAGATCAGGCTCCAAGCACAGAAAGTCAATGCACACCAGCTCAAGTGGCCCCTGGCTCTGAAGGTGGTCCATTGGGGCGGTATGGTGAGTCAATAGTGGCAGTAGCCATCAACTTCAGCCCGCATGCAAGGCCGATAGAATTGGTCCCTCACCAGTTGGAAAGTCCTCTCAGTCCCTAGATGGCCATTATGGTCATGTAGAGCATTTAACACCGTCTCCCGATGCTTTACTGGTAGGAATAACTGCAATTTCTCTTCGGAATCAGCAGAGGGGCCCCTTTGGTAGACAACCCCTTGTTGCAGCTGCAACTGACTGGCTTCAACTGGCTTCCTTTAGAGAATTAGTGAGGAGCAGGTCAGGCCGTTGGCTCTCCAAGGCCTTTAATGCCAGACTACAGAGGGGATCTTCCAACTGGTCACTTTGCAGGTCCTTCTTGAAAAGTTTTGGCAGACCTTCATCCACAACTTGAGTGATGTCGCAATAGCATCTGGGTACCCCACTGGGTGACACTCTGACATCCACAGCCCTGGCTCCACCTCTAGCTTGCTGTTCCGCTACTTGACAAAGGGCTCTCACCCCCTTGGGGGTCAGCTGAGTCCATTCTTCTAGGGAGTCTCGGGAACAGTGGGGCCTTCTCAACAGAGCATTTACATACTTGTTCCCGATTCCTGGCCAGTACTTCAGGCTGAAGGTAAAGCCTTATAGGGCAGCCAACCATCTGTGACCGGTGGCATCCAACTTTGCAGTAGTGAGTAGGTAAGCAAGGGGATTATTGTCAGTCTTAATTATGAACTCAGCTCCATATAGGTAATCCCTCAGTTTATCCACTACTGCCCACTTCGAGGCCAGGATCTCAAGTTTGTGTGTTACATAGTTACATAGTTAGTCAGGTTGAAAATAGACACAAGTCCATCAGGTTCAACCATAAGAAATAAAATAATAATATCATACAATCACATATACACAATTCTGGGGCGTGACTGGATGGAGGAGTGAGCGTGTGTGTGGCTGTGCGTGTCTCCTCTCCTCTCCCTCCATGCTGGCTGTCCATGCGATAAACACTGCCCGCGCGCTGCCTAAAAGCTGACGGGATCGGATGCCTCTGTCCCCCCTAAAGGAGGAAAGCTAGGGGAGGGTATATCCAGCTACCTGGCTATATCCGCAGCCGCCCTCTGTCTATCTCTTCTTTTCTCAATGGTAGCTGCCTGCACGTCGCACGCTGGTATCGGACAGTAACAGGTGCTTGGAATGTTTGGAATGTGCCTGGAAGCCTGATCCCCACTCTGAGCTCTGCTCTGCTTTGCTCCGCTCCCCCCCCCCCCCCCCGCTTTTTCGCTGCTGGCTCATGGGAGGAGGATTGCGGTGGTAGATGGGGGATGTCACGCTGGTCTGTATGCTGAGCGTGGAGCTTCCAGGAGGGAGGACGACAGCGCGGTGTAAGGGGGACGGCAAAAGCTGGGAGATAATTGGAGGCTTAGAGGTCCTTGGAAAGAAACCCTAAGCTAAGGCTCTACGGACTACTGCTGGGTACAGCAATATACAAAGTGGATAGTGTTTCTGAATGGACAGTGGATCCCTGCGCTCCTATGCCTGTGGGCTCCCCCTCCTATCTTCTATCTGATAGTCGGGACACGTGAGTAATGACTTGCTACAGACTGGTGTTTTAGGAATACTACTGGAGTGTCTCTGCTGTCGGAATGTTGTTGCCTCGCTCCCCCCCGATTTTCATTGCTGGCTCATAGGTGTATTGCGGTGGCAGTCGGAGGATTTCATGCTGGTCTGTGTGCTGAACGTGGAGCTAGCAGAAGCAGGATGACAGCACGGTGCAAGGGGAAGCAAAGCTGAGAGGTGGATAGAGGTGTAGAGGCTCTGGGAAAGAACCTCAAGCAAACTTCAAGCTAAGGATCCACAGACAATTGTTGGGAACAACAATACAGCAATACAGCAGTGACACAAAGCTGATAATATTGATGAATGGACAAGTGGATCTCTGCGGTCCTATGATTGTGGGTTCTCCCTCCTATTCTCCTACCACCTCGCTGCTAGTCGGGACACATGAGTAATGATTGGATACAGATTGATGTTTAGGATTAATACTGGAATGTCCCTGCTGTCGGAATGCTGAACTTTATTTACCTTACTACTTGAATGAGAGCTTTTAACTGTTTAGTCAATGGGCGGCTTTCTTTTCTTTTTTTGCTGATCTTGAAGTGCTGCCATGGACTGTTATTGAGTACTACTACTGTTATATACGATCGCTGCTAATAACTACTAAATATGGCCAATGCCACAGGCGCTATAAGGCACTATAAGAAGGACAAACTGACTCAGAGATATAAGTGTGTGGACTCTCTATGGGCCAGATTCAGGAACAGTTACGCTGGCGGATCGAGTGATCCGCCAGCCTAACTGTGACTTTAAGCCGGCGTTTCTGTTTTCTGTAACCAGAAAACAAGAAACGCCGGGTTGAAGTTCCGATGCGAGCAGCGTAACTGAGTTTCGCCATCGCATCGTTACTTCAACTTAAAAATGGCGCCGGGAAAATCGGCAATTCACGATCGAAATCTGGCGCGACGCAATGACGATACGACGTTTCCGGACGGGATACGCGGCGCATAGATATACCTACATGGGGTTGGAGTATCCTATGTTAGGTATAGGCGTCGTCATCGCGTCGGGAAAAAAAAAAAAAACGTCGCTTGCGTAAAACGGTCATGAATGGGAATGTGACGTCATTGACGTTCATTCACAGATTTTGGAGCATGCGCACGGGGATGTTTTGACACTCGACGCATGCGCAGTACGTTGGCGGCGGGATCGCGCGTAGTTAGCATACTACACGCCCCGTACCCGCTAAATTTGAATTCCGCCGGCTCATTTGTGATGCGCTGCCGCAACTTTAGGAGCAAGTGCTTCGTGAATGACAGCACTTGCTCCTAAAATTTCGGCAGCGCAACGCAAATGAGAAGCGTTACTCCAGAGCAAAGATGCTCTGGACTACCTGAATCTGGCCCTATGTGCTTTCTGGATTCTGTGCAAAAACTCGCTTGTATCTTTTATTAAAGGATAACAGCTATATAGATATACTTGCTTGCTGACTCTAAAGCGCTGCCAAAGACTGTCACTGCCGCTACTAACCGCTACTAACCGCTATAAATTGCGATTAACCGCTATATACCACTATATATTGCTATTGCTATTAATCCTTATATACTCTTTTCTTGAGGATTGTTGTGTTGTGCTCCCTGCATTTTTTTTTTCTGTGGGTTTGTAGCGATGCAGCAGCTGCGCTCCGCAAAGGAGAAGAATTCGCAACAGGCGGCAGCAGCAGCAGCAAAACTTGAACAATATGCCCACTCCTCTGCTCAGTCGCCAATGTCAACCAAAAGGGGACGCAGTCTAAAGTGCAGTAGGGAGGTGCAGCAGACAGAAAAAGCCTGGGGCAACCTCCAACTACAGCCCTGCAGGGTATAGTGGGGTCTTCAACAAGCAAATCCTCAAGTAATAAAATCCCAGGGCCTATAGAACAAAGTATAGTGACAGTGACCGACCCGTGCTTACCGTCAGAAATGGAACCAACATTAAATGATGTATTCACAGTGGTGAATGCATGTAAGAGCACATTAAATGAACTTTGCTCCCAGATGAAGGAGATAAAGAAGGATCTAGTAGCGGTTCGTTTAGAGCTAAAAAAAACGTCAGAAAGAACATCTGCCCTGGAGGCACGGACTAGCCAACTGGAAGATGGTGTATTCCCATTAATAAATGAGGTGAAATATCTGAAGGAACAGATGGGCAGATATGCATTAAAAATGGATGAGATGGAAAACAGGCTCAGAAGAGACAATGTCAGGCTGGTTGGGATGCCGGAAAAGAGTGAAGGATACCCAGGGAAAAATTGTTCATTAATGTATGGAAAAAATTAACTGAAGGAGAGTACGGAAGTCAATGGTATTGCACAAATAATGAAAAATAATGGAAGGTTGTATGGTAATGCACAATGTGAAGGAGAAAGTTACACAAAAATAGATTTTGAAATTTTTGACGATATGGAGAATACGAAAATGAATGTTACTGCACAAACAATGAAATACACTGTAAGATGGCAAGGTAATACACAATGGGAAGAAGAATGCTACACAAAAATAGAGTTTGAAATTTGCACAGAAATAATTTTTTATGATATATATATATATATGTACATACGAGTCACAATGTTTGAGTGACATGGTTAATGAGTAGTAGGCATAGGATCACTGGTCACGATAATGAAATAGGGATGGAAGAAAGATGTATCAAGGCCTATAGTACACCTCCCAGCGCCTAACAGAAAACACTTGCAAAACACTGAATACACAGAAAATAAACACTTAAAGATGATATAAACTGGATTAATTGGCTGGAAACCCCAACCAAAAAAACAAAAAAGAAGCAGCTATTTAAAACAAAAGCAGATATATAAAAAATGGCAAATACACTATAAAATAACATTAAAAATGTCACAATAGTTAAAACCATAAACAGCGCTGATGATGATAGTCCAAGGTAGATCCCAGAAAGACATATCACCTCTACACTTAAGTGCAGTATCAATGATAGAGTGTATCAATGGGAAAGAGGGAGTCCGTTGATAGCAGAGTTTGAAAAGTAGGACAGCAAGCACCTTCCACCCATATTCTCAATCACCTCGTGGGACTATAAATCCCCCTCTGGGGTACGCACTCACCGAAAAACCCAAAGGGTAAGGCAGTGTATGAATATCCACAAAATAATACCGCTCTTCACATCAGAAGGGATCAGGTCACCTGTCTACGGGTCTCCGGATCGTACAAAAAACACAGGAAAAGGGGCATATAGCGTAATTCCGTTTTAATGTGACACACAAGAGAACCCACAGATAAAACCCTTCAATCAATGCACGTACATTAAATAAATATAAATAAGCGCATATAGTCACCCTCTCCAGCAAAGGAGACGAGCCGTGCTGTCCAGATGGATAAGCTGACTGCCAGCACTTCCTGGTTTCAGACGTGACTCTGGTGGAGCGCACGTGTCACTTCCTAGCGTCGTAGAAGCCCCTCCCTGATGCGTTTCGTCATAAGACTTCGACAGAGGGAGTGGCTTCACGACGGCAGACGGAGATTTAAGAAGCAAGTCCCATCAGAGCCGAACCAATCACCACAGAGCGAGGGCGGACCGTAGTGCTTGCTCCGCCTCGACCCTGAAAGTAAACGGTATTCCTTTGCAGACTGAGACGGGACTTCAAATATTCTATGCCGCATACACTACTCAAAACGAGCACCTCAGTAATGCAGGCATAACACAGGGAAAACCATGACTTATAATATGCATATTAACGCATTTTCAGTCATATTATTTTACAAATAACTTAAATACAAATCAACAGACTTTTTTTCAAAAAACTTCATGGATTATTATATTCGCATATACTAATCAGTATTAACTTGTGTTCTAAAGCAGCTAATAAGTTGAACATAAAAGGTATAAAAAAAATTATACTAGAAAAAACGTGGAGCAGTCTCCGTGATATATTAAATATTAACACCATGTAAAAATGGATAATCACAACAAAGTGACCCACAGACTCCATCTAGTGGTGATTTCATAGAACTGCATACCTCATAAACAGAAATTTAAATAAACAATTTATTTAAACAGTCTGAGACTAATTTCTAAAATCAATTAAGATATTATAGTAAGCAAAAAGCACAGGAGAATATAATAAACCATATGATACAGATGGGTCAAAGACACACAGCTAAAAAGAACCATTAGTAATTCATAATCAATTATATACTAAAACCATAAAATCATAGTGCCCCACAGACTCCATCTAGTGGTGATTAAATAGATTGTAGCACCAACGAAGGCTTAAGAGACCCAATTTATAAAGAATAGACATATGAAACGTAACGCAGTAGGTGTGAACCCAATGGCACAATCAATAATCGCTAATAAAGCAATTTATATCGAATTCAATGTTCAGGCCCCTAGGCGCAAGTGTATCAGCTGAGAAGATCAATTGGGTCTCTCTTTTGGATAGATCTCTCACTAAATTAGATCCTCGCCATGTAGGCTTTAAATGATCAATGCCCCAAAATAATAGACCACTAGGGTCTTCATTATGATGTAATTTAAAGTGTAGGGATAAGTTGTGGTCTTTATAACCTGAAAGGATGTTGGCGATATGTTCTCCAATGCGCACTTTTAATTGGCGCTTAGTACGTCCAATATATAACAGCCCACAGGGACATTGTAAAGCATACACTACATGTGTAGTATTGCATGTAATAAATTCACTAATAGTGAACTCCTTGTTATTGGAGCTAGAAGTGAATTTCTTAACTGCTCTTAGAGGGCGAGTTATTTCACGACAAGCCCTACACTTTCTGCATGCATAAAAGCCATCACAATCCCAAAAACTTGATGGTCTAGTAGGGGGGTCTAGAATCTTGCGCACTAGTTTATCTGAAAAACTCTGTGCCTTTCTATAAATAAAACCTGGTTTAGCCGGTAATACTGCCATTAAAGTTTTGTCCATCAATAGGATGTGCCAATGTTTAAAGAAGATTTCCTCAATCTCCTTATATTGGGCATGATAGCCAGATAAAAAATTCCATTCCCGATTATTGGAGGGCCTTATGATTTATTTATCCAAAAGGAAGTTGGCTCTTGGTTGCGACACTAGGTTGCTTTATAATAGAATCCAACAATTCCTTTTTATAGCCTTTCTCCACAAATTTTCGTTTTATAAGTTCAGCTTGTGCCATGAAATCTGACGTATCCGTATAGTTTCTCTTTACACGTGTAAGCTGGCCTTTAGGATTATTTTTCAACAATATAGGGTGGTGTCCGCTGCTTAAAGGTAGATAACTATTTGAGTCTGTTGGTTTAAAAAACACTTTTGTGGACAATCCAGTATTAGATCTAAAAATCTCTAAATCTAAAAAATTAATACTGTCAATACTAATAGTACTGGTCAAAACTATATTACTAGTATTGGAATTCAGTTCATCTAAAAATAGTTGTAAAGAGGAGCGTGGGCCATCCCATATAAAGAACAGATCTTCTATATATCTTTTATAAAACAGCAGCGATGGGCGTGGTATCGAGAAGATGACCTTGTCCTCCCACTCTCCCATAAACATATTAGCTATACTAGGGGCAAACCGAGCCCCCATAGCTACTCCTCTGCATTGTGAATAGAACTCCCCTCCATACCAGAAAAAATTATGACCAAGGCAGAAGTCTAACGCATTCCTTAGGAAAACTTTTTTATTATGAGAGATGTCATCACAACGACTGAGCCCCCAATTAAGTGCTAACAGAGCATCATCATGTTGAATGACCGTATATAAAGACGTGACGTCTGCCGTCACGAGATATACCTCCTCTTTCCCAGTCAGGTCAATGTTTTGAAGCATTTGTAAAAGACTTTTTGTGTCTTTCAAATAGGCTCGAGTATGTGTTACGCATTCTTGTAGATATAAATCTAGATATTGGCCCAACCTCCATGACAATGATCCTATCCCATTAACAATCGGTCTACCTGGGGGGACCTGGATATTCTTGTGGATCTTTGGGAGCGTATAGATTGTTGGAATTCTATTTGAACTCGGTAGTAGATATTTTCTTTCTCGACTATTAAGTACTCCTGACTTGGAGCCCATATTGATCAGGTGTTCTAGATCCCTTCCATACTGTGATGACGGATCCATGTTCAATTTCACATATGTACTTTTGTCACTTAGCATTTCTGTCAGCTGATTCTCATAGAACGTCTTATCCAAAATGACAACTCCCCCACCTTTATCAGCTGGACGGATTATTATCTTATTTTTTTCTTCTAACATCTTTATTCCATCCAGGATATATTGGGGGTTGACGTTCTTTCTGGGTACTATGTGTTCCAGATCTCTCAGTACAAGTCCCTTAAAGAACTCTATTTGGTGGTTCCCTTTATTCAGGGGATTAAACAGTGACTTATTCCGTAAACCACTATCTAGAGCCACCGAAGCTGAGCCAAAAGTAGACTCTGAGTTCTTATTCAGAAAATACTTTTTCATATTTATTTTGCGTACATATTTATGAATGTCAATGAAGACATTGAACTTGTTAATAGGTCTTTTAAGGCCACATTTCAAACCTAAATGAAATATGTTGGTTTCTTTGGGGGATAAAGAGGTATTACTTAAATTAAAAATACCACCTTTATTTATACTCTCCTTCTTTTTCTGGACCCTCCGTCCCGATCTACATCCTCTGGGTCTTCTCTCCTTGTGTTGGGGTGATACACATAATCCCTCTCCCAATGGGCAAGCTCTCTCCAATGTTGCTCTGCATACCCTGGTGTGTGTTGGGGATGGGAGGGGGGTCTGCCCCTCCTCTGAGGTGCACCCCGTCCTCGTTTCTGGCCTCCCCTCCCTCTCCCTAAAAAAGGTTTGGGAGATTGTGGGCGGCCTCTACCATAGTCATCCCATAAAGGTTCGAAACGGTTTTGTACTGGGACTCGATAATGTCTCTCATTAGAAGTACTTGGATAACCAGCATTATGGGATTCCCTTGCAGCATTACCCCTCCCTTGATTGGTATTAGATCTGGCAGGGGTAGATTGCTCTCTAGGGGGTCGTTGTGGGAGATCTATTCTTCTGGTTTCATTAGAGCTCTGTGTAGCGGTGGGAACTGGATTGTCCTCTGATATAGCTTCCATTTGTGTAGGTGCCATTAGTAATGACAGTATTCATTTTTTAGATTTAGAGATTTTTAGATCTAATACTGGATTGTCCACAAAAGTGTTTTTTAAACCAACAGACTCGAATAGTTATCTACCTTTAAGTAGCGGACACCACCCTATGTGGTTGAAAAATATTCCTAAAGGCCAGCTTACACGTGTAAAGAGAAACTGTACGGATACGTCAGATTTCATGGCACAAGCTGAACTTAATAAACGAAAATTTATGGAGAAAGGCTATAAAAAGGAATTGTTGGATTCTATTATAAGCAACCTAGTGTCGCAACCGAGAGCCAACTTCCTTTTGGATAAAGAAATCATAAGGCCCTCCAATAATCGGGAATGGAATTTTTTATCTGGCTATCATGCCCAATATAAGGAGATTGAGGAAATCTTCTTTAAACATTGGCACATCCTATTGATGGACAAAACTTTAATGGCAGTATTACCGGCTAAACCAGGTTTTATTTATAGAAAGGCACAGAGTTTTTCAGATAAACTAGTGCAGAAGATTCTAGACCCCCCCTACTAGACCATCAAGTTTTTGGGATTGTGATGGCTTTTATGCATGCAGAAAGTGTAGGGCTTGTCGTGAAATAACTCGCCCTCTAAGAGCAGTTAAGAAATTCACTTCTAGCTCCAATAACAAGGAGTTCACTATTAGTGAATTTATTACATGCAATACTACACATGTAGTGTATGCTTTACAATGTCCCTGTGGGCTGTTATATATTGGACGTACTAAGCGCCAATTAAAAGTGCGCATTGGAGAACATATCGCCAACATCCTTTTAGGTTATAAAGACCACAACAGATCCCTACACTTTAAATTACATCATAATGAAGACCCTAGTGGTCTATTATTTTGGGGCATTGATCATTTAAAGCCTACATGGCGAGGATCTAATTTAGTGAGAGATCTATCCAAAAGAGAGACCCAATGGATCTTCTCAGCTGATACACTTGCGCCTAGGGGCCTGAACATTGAATTAGATATAAATTGCTTTATTAGCGATTATTGATTGTGCCATTGGGTTTACACCTACTGCGTTACGTTTCATATGTCTATTCTTTATAAATTGGGTCTCTTAAGCCTTCGTTGGTGCTACAATCTATTTAATCACCACTAGATGGAGTCTGTGGGGCACTATGATTTTATCATTTTCAATTTAGGAGTTTTAGTATATAATCGATTATGAATTACTAATGGTTCGTTTTAGCTGTGTGTCTTTGACCCATCTGTATCATATGGTTTATTATATTCTCCTGTGCTTTTTGCTTACTATAATATCTTAATTGATTTTAGAAATTAGTCTCTGACTGTTTAAATAAATTGTTTATTTAAATTTCTGTTTATGAGGTATGCAGTTCTATGAAATCACCACTAGATGGAGTCTGTGGGTCACTTTGTTGTGATTATCCATTTTTACGTGGTGTTTATATTTAATATATCACGGAGACTGCTCCTCGTTTTTTTTCTAGTATATTTTTTTATATATTTTTTTATACCTTTTATGTTCAGCTTATTAGCTGCTTTAGAACACAAGTTAACACTGATTAGTATATGCGAATATAATAATCCATGACGTTTTTTGAAAAAAAGTCTGTTGATTTGTATTTAAGTTATTTGTAAAATAATATGACTGAAAATGCGTTAATATGCATATTATATGTCATGGTTTTCCCTGTGTTATGCCTGCATTACTGAGGTGCTCGTTTTGAGTAGTGTATGCGGCATAGAATATTTGAAGTCCCGTCTCAGTCTGCAAATGAATACCGTTTACTTTCAGGGTCGAGGCGGAGCAAGCACTACAGTCCGCCCTCGCTCTGTGGTGATCTATGACGCTAGGAAGTGACACATGCGCTCCACCAGAGTCACGTCTGAAACCAGGAAGTGCTGGCAGTCAGCTCATCCATGTGGACAGCACGGCTCGTCTCCCTTGCTGGAGAGGGTGACTATATGCGCTTATTTATATTTATTTAATGTATGTGCATTGATTGAAGGGTTTTATCTGTGGGTTCTCTTGTGTGTCACATTAAAACGGAATTACGCTATATGCCCCTTTTCCTGTGTTTTTTGTACGATCCGGAGACCCGTAGACAGGTGACCTGATCCCTTCTGATGTGAAGAGCGGTATTATTCTGTGGATATTCATACACTGCCTTACCCTTTGGGTTTTTTGGTGAGTGCGTACCCCAGAGGGGGATTTATAGTCCCACGAGGTGATTGAGAATATGGGTGGAAGGTGCTTGCTGTCCTACTTTTCAAACTCTGCTATCAACGGACTCCCTCTTTCCCATTGATACACTCTATCATTGATACTGCACTTAAGTGTAGAGGTGATATCTCTTTCTGGGATCTACACTGGACTATCATCATCAGCGCTGTTTATGGTTTTAACTATTGTGACATTTTTAATGTTATTTTATAGTGTATTTACCATTTTTTATATAAATTAAATAGGGGTAGCAATGAGTTATGTATCTGTGCTTGTTTTTCTTTTTCCTCTCTTTCTTGATTTTCCTTTTTCTTTTTTCTTTTTCCCGTAGTGATTTTTGCTCTTTGGGGAACTTCCATGGGTCAGGTATCTAAGATTCTTTATGATATACTCCTTATTTCTGAATGGAGATTAGGACAATAAAGATAGGCTGATGGAATGTTAGGGGACTGGGAACAGTAGCTAAAAGAGCAGCAGTATTCTCCACTATGGAAAAATATGGGGCGGATCTGATCTGTCTGCAGGAAACACACCTAACAAGGAATACAATCCAACATCTCCATAGTAAAAAATTTCCAACTCAGTTTCACTCAGTACACTCTTCCTATTCGAGAGGGGTGGGAGTAATGGTTAGAGCCGGAGTGGGGTTTTCCTGCAGGCAAACCAGCATAGATGAGAATGGTCGATATGTTTTTTTGCATTGTACAATTCATAGTAGAACTGTAATAGCGAATGTCTATATCCCTCCTCCTTTTAAAATGGATATAATGTTAAGATTAAATTAATTTATGCAAGGGAAGGGAGATATACCGGTAGTAGTGGTAGGAGATTTTAATGAGGTCTTAGATCCAAGGGGCGATAGGTTTCCGGTACCGTCATATTCAGACTCCATAGGGAAAAGCCATTTGAGCCAATTTATGGAAGAAGTTGGACTAGTCGACATGTGGAGAGTGAGGAGCCCGGGCATCCAGCAATACTCCTGTTATTCAAACACGCACTCCACACTCTCCAAGATAGATATGGCCCTGGGGAATGAGAGAGCACTAAGGAGCATGGGAAACATAGAATATCTGCCACGAGGAGTCTCGGACCATTCTCCAATGGTTCTAATAGTTAATCTAGAAGGACAAAAAATCAGGAAAGAATGGCAAATTAACCTCTACTGGTTGGAGCTAATAAAAGAAGTAGATGGGATTTTGCCCAAACTGAGGGAATTTGTGGATCTAAATGAAGGTTCCACAGGGATGGGAATAATATGGGATACCCTGAAGGCATACCTGAGGGGTATCCTGATCCAACAGGTGGCCAAATTCAATAAACAAGTGAGAGAAGGAGAACAAAATACCCGTAGAGAAGCACTGGCAGCAGAAAATAACTATGTTACTGACCCAACGTTAGAGAAAAAAGCAATATGGCTAGAAAAACTATTAGCGTACAGGATGGCAATTATGAGAGAGGTGGAGACTAGACTAATCTTTTTGTGTCAGTCTTCCTTCGTAGAGGGTGAGAGTGTTGGGAGGATGCTCAAGCAACTGGTGAAGTCGAACTCCCCACCCTCTGATATTCGGACCATCAGAACTGCAGGAGGGGTAATAACAGCAGATACAGCAGAGATAGTGCAGACCTTTCAGGGATATTATGAAAAGCTGTATACCGCACAGAAGGTGGGGATGGAAGTAGAGATGGAGGAGTTCCTGGGGAGGTTAGAGATCCCATCTATTACCCAAGCAGAAAGAGATGAGTTGGAAACTCCGATATCACTCATAGAAATCCAGCAAGCAGTGACTGATATGGCAAATCAAAAGTCGCCCGGCCCAGATGGACTTCCGACAGAAATTTATAAATACTATGGAGAAATATTAGTACCTGAGCTGTTAAAAGCATTGAATGGGGAGGGAGGAGTCTGGGAATGGCGCCAGTTGGGAGCGTGCCGTGAGCTCCGGACCTCCAGCCCCCTGCATGTTGAACGTTGGATGCTGAAATCCCATCCCCGTGACCCCCGGTCCCCTGCCGGCTTTTTGGAAGTCAGTGGATGTGCCTGTGGATATCCCTGTGGTCCCTGTGGTTAAGTGTTTGCTGAGTCTTCCGTGTCCCTGAACGTACTGCATCTGGATCCCCGGCGGAGGAGGAGGAAGGCTTATCTCCCCGTTGGCGTGTGAGGTTGTCTGCATGTGACGCCGGGAGTCCTGATTTGCGGGAAGCTGCTTCGGAGGTGGAGGGAGGTGAGGAGAGGAGCTTCGGTGGAGGCTGCGGTGTGCGGTGTGCGGCACTCAGAAGCGAGGTGTGTGTGTGTGTAGCAACGGGCTGGGGGAGCCCCGGGAAACCTCGATCACACACCACTGAACTCCCTCCCGAGCAGTCGGACCGATCGGAAGTTTGGGGGAGATTAGGAGACCAGGGGGAGATTAGGTGCTGCACTAGAAACACAGGGGGGGAGCCCCCCTATGTAATACGGCCTCCCAGCTGTGAGAAGGACACATAGGAATATGCAGATGCATAGACTATGGCCGGCATAAAGAGACTCTGATTAGGTTAAATCTGCAATGACTTTTGTGTTTTTTTTTCTCTCTGGGACTGCTTTTTTTCAAGCACAGAGGCACTGGTATACAGGTACAGGTGGTCAGATATATACAGATATATACAGGTTTATTCTTGCTAAGTGATATGTACATGTTGGACTTCCTGTGGAAACTTTTAATTGTGGAACTTTTAATTGTACCAGTACCAGTGCCTTTAACCATGTCAGAACGCGTGATGAAAATTTAACCTGAATAAGACTAATGCTCTATGAAAACATATTACATTGCACAACAAAATACTGCATTGCAAGATATCTCATGTGGGATTCTGGCCTAGGCTTCTAGCGATTTCAGTGACTTAATTGAGTGACTTTTTTGATACACTTTTTTCCTTTTTTGGTTGCTACTGCATACTCCTTATTATACCCTTACCGCGGACTGCTCCAGAGCATTGAAGATCCACTGGTCTGTAGGACACCTTACTCCACACACATTTTACACATACAGAGAACCAGGTAAGGGGAGGTTAGAAAGGGGAGAGAGCGTGAGTACCTCCCTCAGTACACCTACCCGGAACTTTATCTGTCCAAGACTTTAAACTGTGAAACTATGAACTAACCTGTTTCCTATATGGTTATACACATTCAAGATCGGTGAGGGAAAGAATTGATTAAGGCTTATATAACCTAAGGAGAACTAAGAACGATTGACAACAAGTAATCTCTCCTCCCCTGTGGGACGTGAAGAGTCACTCTTCAGGTGTAGCATACGGCGGGATGAGAGGAAGTATGAGGGGGAGATCGGGTAGAGGTGGAGCAGTACCAAAGTCACCACGTACAAGCTTAAGTCCTGGACCTATGATAAAATACATAACGCTAGGGGCAAGTGGAAATAATCAAGATGCGGAAAAGCGGTCCACCAGGGGATGGCAAGCCGAAGTAAAGGAAAAAAAGAAAAAAAAACGCAAAGTAAAATCTTAGTAGCACCAACACCAGAAAATCCACATATAGAACCCCAACAAGAAATAGAGGTCGAAATAGAGGAGGAGACAGACAGAGCAGGAACAGAGGACCAACAACATATAGACACGCTCCCAACAAAATGTGACATGGAAGCTATGTTTGCAGCTTTGGAAAAATCACTGAAAAGCTTAGAATCTTCACTAAAAAAAGAAATAGCTATAATCCACAATGACGTGGGACACTTACTTACCAGAGTGGAAAAAATAGAAAATAGAGTGGACATACACACAAATACAATAAAAGACCTAAAGGGAGAAATAAAATCACTCAGAGCAGAACAGAGGGAACAAGCTTACAAAAGGGAAGACCAAGAAAAAAAAGAACAAGAGAAGAAATTTGAGAATCAGAGGACTCCCTGAACACCCCCAGAAAGAAAATCTGGAGGAAATTATGGAAAAATGATTTACTCCACTATTGGGTAATCAAGAAGCAAATAGTATAAAGATAGAAGAAGTCTTTAGGATAAGAAGACCTATGAGAATATCCGTAGAGAGCCCCAGGGATATAATTCTGAGACTTGAGAGTCTTGAGGAAAAAAAAAACAAATCTGGAGAAGTCTGAGGGGGAAATCCCCTCTGAAAATTGAAGGAAAATTAATAGAAATTTACCCTGATTTATCCCAGGATACATTAAGGAGAAGATGGGCATTAAAACCCTTGATAAAAAACGCTACAAGAACATGAGATTCAGTATAACTGGGGTTTCCCTGCATGTCTGGTAGGGAGAAAGAACGGTCAAACAGTGAAACTTAGATATATCGAAGAAACCCAGGAGTTTTGTGAGAAACTAAACATACCTGTACCGGAAGCTTTAAGGGGGAGTCAAGAATCAGAGCTATGAGAAGATGAGGCCTGGCATTTGGTTCCTAGAGGGGGGAGGGAGGGGGGAGGGTGGGAGTTGGGGAGACGAGGGGGAGTGGTTTGTTTCAAAAGAGAGAACAAAAAAAGAAAAAATTGGGTAGACCGGTAGCAGAGCCCCTTGGGGGGCGGAGCGCGTCCCAGGCACAAAAAAAAGGGGGCCTGGGCTCATCTCGCCCTGGCATGGATGGATATAGGGAAAAATAGTTCTAATTACTTGGAGAAAGAGGAAGCAACTAACAAGAAATGGGTTCAATCAATGTTATAACATATAATGTTAGAGGACTAAATTTTCCTCAAAAGAGGCATATGGTAATGCAAGAACTTGAGAGGAAAGGTGCTGAAATAATATTCTTACACGAAACACATCTGGCATTAGAGAGCAATATTAAGTTATATTCAAAGCAATTCCCTACTTGGTTTTATAGCGACACCCCTACAAAAGGAGCAAAAGGAGTGGCAATTGGCTTAGGGAAAAATGTGGACTTTAAAATAGAGGAGAGAAAAACTGACCCTAAAGGCAGATTCCTGATACTAATAGGAACCATCGCTAATATAAGGTACACTTTGGTTAACATATATGGCCCGAACAAGCGCCCTAAAAACTATTTCTTAAAAACCTTAAAGGAACTCGATGAGGTAAAAAAAGGCAATTTAATACTGGCAGGAGATTTAAATTTCTATATGGATAATAAATTAGATTCCACATCCAGGAGGGCGAACACAGAAACAAAAGAAACAAGAAGATTAAAAAGAAAACTTTTTGAATACCAACTAGTTGACATTTGGAGGATTCAACATCCTAGTAATAAAGAATATACCTATCATTCAGTGGTACATAAGATGTACTCCAGACTAGACTATATCCTGATCGAACATAAAAAGGGAGGGGGTGGTGTCTGCGCTGAAATAGTGAAAGGGGGGGGGGATGGGTGAATATGTGTGAGAATGGGGCAGGTGACTGGTGGGGTGGATGGTGAATGAAGGTGAATTTAGGACAACATAATAACCAACATTATACAATGAACAATGTGAATGGTTGTACACATTAAGGGTGATTACCAATAAGTATTGTGACAACAAAGGGAGAGAAAAAAAAAAAAAAAAACAGCCCGTGCAATGTGAAACCAAAAGAACTTTGAATAAAACACAATACTAGATCCAAACAGACTATAAGACCAGAGAAAAATCCATGGGGGAATGCCTCTGGATACACAAAATATTGAATGAATAACTAAATGAATAGATAAAGTCTCTGGTGAAAAAAACAAAATGTCCAGGAAAGTCCAGAGTGAAATAGTGGTGCCAGGAAAGGGTGACAACAGAAAACACCTCGGGTGGTCCCCAGCTCCTCACCTCAAGGCTATTGCACGGATAGCCTACAACAGCACCTCCCGGTGGAGGACAGTGATCCCTCAGCAGGGCAAGCAACAGAAGCACTCCTCAGCAGTAAAAAAATGAAGCAGGTAGAAGCGGGTGAGTGACAACACAAAAACTTCTATGTGGACAGCTTGTGTCACTCATACATCCACTCACCACAGGGTGATGGATGATGGGCCTATCTCCCACGAACAGCGAGTTCGTTCTTGATCAAGTAGCAGGTACCCCCTTCTAAGATGGCCAAATAGTCACTCAAAGCAGACTTCCTTATAGGAAGTCACGTGGTGTGACGAGACGCGTAGGGATCGAGGAGCCACAGAGTCCAGACGCCTGACGCAGAGTGTTCCACCTGACGTCTGTTTGTTTTATGCCCCATTGGATCGTTTTAAATGTGAGTGTTATTTTTTATTAAATGTGTTTTTTACCTTGCGGGATTGCGCTATGGTCTGTTTCTTTTTCATCATGTATGCTACCTGAGAGGTCCATTGCTTTGAGTGACTATTTGGCCATCTTAGAAGAGGGTACCTGCTACTTGATCAAGAACGAACTCGCTGTTCGTGGGAGATAGGCCCATCATCCATCACCCTGTGGTGAGTGGATGTATGAGTGACACAAGCTGTCCACATAGAAGTTTTTGTATTGTCACTCACCCGCTTCTACCTGCTTCATTTTTTTACTGCTGAGGAGTGCTTCTGCTGCTTGCCCTGCTGAGGGATCACTGTCCTCCACCGGGAGGTGCTGTTGTAGGCTATCCGTGCAATAGCCTTGAGGTGAGGAGCTGGGGACCACCCGAGGTGTTTTCTGTTGTCACCCTTTCCTGGCACCACTATTTCACTCTGGACTTTCCTGTACATTTTGTTTTTTTCACCAGAGACTTTATCTATTCATTTAGTTATTCATTCAATATTTTGTGTATCCAGAGGCATTCCCCCATGGATTTTTCTCTGGTCTTATAGTCTGTTTGGATCTAGTATTGTGTTTTATTCAAAGTTCTTTTGGTTTCACATTGCACCGGCTGTTTTTTTTTTTTTTCTCTCCCTTTGTTGTCACAATACTTATTGGTAATCACCCTTAATGTGTACAACCATTCACATTGTTCATTGTATAATGTTGGTTATTATGTTGTCCTAAATTCACCTTCATTCACCATCCACCCCACCAGTCACCTGCCCCATTTCTCACACATATTCACCCATCCCCCCCCCCCTTTCACTATTTCAGCGCAGACACCACCCCCTCCCTTTTCATATGCCAATTTCTCTCTGCCCAGGACAGAGTGTTAGGGGTCTGCTGCAGTATCCCCAGTCCACCTCCCAGCTCCACTTCACCCCAATCCATCCCCCTTGGTAGCGCAGGAGCCTTTCCATATATCTGATCGAACATAAGCTGCTAGAGGAAGCTGTGGACTCAAACATAGAAATAGCCACACTATCAGACCATGCGCCAGTGACAATGAAACTTAAGGCCTACAGGGAAATAAGAGGAAAGGGAGTCTGGAGAATAAACAAAGACATATTAGAAGAGCAAGAAACAGAGAAGATAATTGAAACAGAAATAGAATGGTACTTCCGGATTAATGATACTCCAGACTTAAGCAAGGCAACTGTATGGGAGGCGCTTAAATGCTTTTCTTTTGTTAGTGTCAGTTGTATGTTCATTGTTCAATGACATCTATAACAAAAGAATTTCATTATGTATATTGAATGAATTCCTTTTTCTGTTATAGGTGTCATATCAACATACGAAAATAACAAAAGAAACGTGTTCAAATGCAAATCTTTTTTTTTTTGAATGGCCAGAGAGTTAGGCTGGCCATACATGATACAATTTTCTGTGCAATTTTCTTTAGATTTACCTTCAACTATGTAGTGCAAGGGCCTGCCTGATTGCATACAATTGAAAGTGTTGTTTAGTTTGACCTCATATTTGGTTTTTGGTAAATCTAAAAGAAAATTGTACAAGAAAATTGAACATGTATGGCCAGCCTCAGTGACTGAAAGCAGCTTCTCTTTTGTGCAGAATAGTGAGTACACTTGTACAGTAAAGCCAAATAAACTTTTCTGTGGATTTTCATCTGAAGGGAGATCAGTTGGCCAGACTTTTGAACCCAAAAATGGTTTTCTGATGCAGTTTAAAAACAAACGAATTTTCTGAGAACGATCGGAAAACGATAGTTTTTCTGTGTGTTGTTAAAATAGTCTGACCAAGTGTATGGGGCTTATGAATACTATTGTTAAGCCCCATACACCGATACAACGATCGGAAAACGATAGTTTTTCTGTGTGTTGTTAAAATAGTCTGACCAAGTGTATGGGGCTTATGAATACTATTGTTAAGCCCCATACACCGATTTGAACAGACAGATTTAATCGTCTGTGCAAGGCCTAAATGTTAGTACCTAGTTATATTAAGTACATTTAGGAAAGAATCAAGGTTTTTCTTGAAGCACTTTACTGAGCTGGCCCAAACCATCTCTGCAGGGAGTCTATTCCACATTTTCACAGCTCTTACTGTGAAGAAACCTTTCCGTATTTGGAAGTGAAATCTCTTTTCCTCTAGATGAAAAGAGTGCCCCCTTGTCCTCAGTGTTGACCATAAAGTGAATAACTCAACACCAAGTTCACTAAATGGACCTCTTATATATTTGTACATGTTGATCATATCCCCCCTTATTCTCCTTTTCTCAAGAGTGAATAAATTTAGTTCTTCTAATCTTTCCTCATAGCTGAGCTCCTCCATGCCTCTTATCAGTTTGGTTGCCCTTCTCTGCACTTTCTTCAGTTCCCCGATTATCCTTCTTGAGAACTAGAGCCCAAAACTGAACTGCATATTCCAGATGAGGTCTTACTAATGATTTGTACAGGGGCAAAATTATCTCTCTCTCTCTCTGGAGTCCATACCTCTCTTAATATAAGAAAGGACTTTGCTCGCTTTGGAAACCGCAGCTTGGCTTGGCATGCCATTATAGAGCTTATGATCTACCAAAAACCCCCAGATCCTTCTCCACTACGGATCCCTCCAGTTCTACTCCTCCTAGTATGTATGATGCATGCATATTCTTAGCCCCCAAGTGCATAACTTTACATTTATCAACATTAAACCTTGTCTGCCACTTATTCACCCAATTAGACAAAGCATTGAGATCAGCTTGAAAATTGGCGACATCATGTAAAGACAATATTCCACTGCATAGCTTGGTGTCATCTGCAAAGACAGAAATGTTACTTTTGATCTCAGACCCAATATCATTTATAAAGATATTAAAAAGTAAGGGTCCCAACACTGAACCTTTGGGTACACCACTGATAACCTTAGACCATTCAGAGTATGAATCATTAACCACGACTCTCTGAATTCTGTTTACATTACATATGAGCCGTGTGTGGGGAACTGTATCGAACGCTTTTGCAAAATCCAGGTATACCACGTCCACTGCCATGCCTCTGTCCAAGGTTATACTTACCTCTTCATAAAAAGAAATCAGGTTTGTCTGACAACTTCTGTCTTTCATGAATCCATGCTGTCTGTTACTTAAATAGTTTTTATCCAGCAAGAACTCATCCATGTGGTCTTTTATTAATCACTCCAATATCTTCCCAGCTATAGACGTTAAACTTGGTAACGACTTTGTTCCCCTTTTAAATATGGCCACTACGTGTCTGGGGTAGTTCTTCTAGGCAGGTGCCAAACTTTGACTCACATATGCGACAGGCCGTAGGTGCCCATCATGTTCTTGATGCAGCACTCCGCCCAGCCTTTCTCGGGTGGCATTCACATGTAGTTTGTATGACTTAGCTGGGTCTGCCAAGACTGGAGCAGTTGTAAGGCCCTGCTTTAAAAGCTTCTTCAGACTGGGTGGTCCACTGTTCTTGAATGGACTCTTTCGGCTTCCTGGGTCCTCCAACTGGTCTTACAGACCTACTGAATCTGGATCATCGTCTTCCTCTTCACTTTTTAGTAGCTCATTGAGTGGGCGAGCTATTTTAGCAAATCCCTCGAAGAATCTCCAATAATATGAGTAGAATCACAGAAATGACCAAAAAACAAGGGAAGAGGCGCCTCTAAGTGTAGATGTTTTTAAAAACTATTTTAATAAATAAAGGAGTACAGGCAACTCACATTTTACGAGTTAAAATCTGGCTTTGTACATATTCTCTTAGAAGTGGTCATCACTTGTGGTCCTTCGGCTGCTGGACACTGCACTGTAGAGCTGTCTTTCACCGCTATGAGATGATAAAGCCGGCGGCGGTGATGAAGATGACTTGTAAACCAGGCAGGTGGAGTAGGTGTTTTTATTTTACGAGTTAAAATCTGGCTTTGTACATATTCTCTTAGAAGTGGTCATCACTTGTGGTCCTTCGGCTGCTGGACACTGCACTGTAGAGCTGTCTTTCACCGCTCGAGCTTGAAAAAGGAGCGCGACTGCCTTACCATCGCAGCTCGAACGCTTGGGAAAAGCGTCGCAAAAATATCGCAAATTCACTGGTGCCATCCTGCTGCAGAAAAACACCTACTCCACCTGCCTGGTTTACAAGTCATCTTCATCACCGCCGCCGGCTTTATCATCTCATAGCGGTGAAAGACAGCTCTACAGTGCAGTGTCCAGCAGCCGAAGGACCACAAGTGATGACCACTTCTAAGAGAATATGTACAAAGCCAGATTTTAACTCGTAAAATGTGAGTTGCCTGTACTCCTTTATTTATTAAAATAGTTTTTAAAAACATCTACACTTAGAGGCGCCTCTTCCCTTGTTTTTTACCACAGTTTTTGAACACGGTTTCTGTTCTACTACGATGGCAGCCCTGAAGATATAGATGTGACCCCCACATAAACTTTTATCCCTTACCCTGGGTTTTTCTGCCCCCCTCCCCCCCTTCCCTTTCTTTGTTGGATATTAAAACCCGCTATGTGATTTTTTCATATATATATTGTGATTTTTTTCAATCTCTATATATAATATATATTTGATTTTAACAATTAAGATATATGTATGTACGCATTTATTTAACTATAACCACCATCACATTCATGTTTGCCTAGCGAATAATATCAAGGTACTACTGTATTTAGTTTTTTGCGCATTTCTCTCCTTGTGCACAGAAATGACCAAAGCTTGTCATATTAGTGGGTCTCGGCCAAGAGGTGACGGCTTCCAGCTTCTTAGGGTCTGTGGCCACTCCATCAGCAGACACGATGTGGCCAAGGTAGTTGACCGAAGGCTGGTAAAACTGTCACTTCTCTATGGAGAGCTTCAAGCCTTCGTCATGAAGTTTCCTCAGGACCTTCTCCAGATGCTCTTCATGCTCCTCCAAAGTCCTGTATAGCTTGGACAATCTGCGCTTCCCCCAAAGTGCAAAGTGCTACAAGTAAAAAATAGTGCGCATCCAAATATAACTGCAAGAACAAAGTGCAAATAAAAATAAATAAAAATCAGCTGTAAAGTGAACAAACTGTGATATCAAAAATGAATGTGATACAACAAAGCTACAAAAATGTCCATATTGCACAGGTGTCCGTGTTTCACTGTAACCAGAAAAGACACGCCAGATGTACAATCTTCGTCAGATACTTCCACTGGACAGATGACAAGCAGTTAGGTATATATAAATTGTCCGCTTACCGGATGAGTTGGATCTCTATCACGGAGATCAAAACGAGCTCAGCATACAAGAATCACTCCAACAGCGGCAGCTGGGCTCACTCCTCCACTAACAATCCACAGGCTGCACCAGGGATCTCCCTCCAAATCTTTCAGATGAATGGGATCACTCACAGGGCATAATGTAGAGAAATAAAGGAAGGATACTTCATGGTGCAGTATAGCTTTAAAAGCAAATCCCTTTTTTTTCACAGATAGCTGGGACACTGACATCGTAGAAATATATTGCGAGCAGGGAAAGTTATTCACATGAAGCTGCAATGAAACCAGCAGCGGCTTGAGTCAGCCAGCTGGAGTGTGGTGACGACAAATTCTATCGCTTTACCCGATGCTGCGTTTCTCCGTATGAGGCATTGACAAGGAAAGGAGTCTAGAATCGGACGTCACACACCACGCTTAAAAAACAGCAGGAGAGAGACACTGCAAACCTAATTGGACTAGAATGCCACCAGGTCACTCAGTGTACGGCACTACAACCCTGTCGGCAAACCCTGTAGAAATAAAATTACATGCAAGGATGCCCAAAGAGAAATATCCTATTAACAATACTAAGAACACCGTACTGACAGCAAGAAAACGTATGAATGGTGATTGCTTCATACACATTATAATCAAAGCTTAGAACACATTAAAATATTAAAAACAATACAGTCCTGTATACTAATGTTATGGCAATACATCATATATTTATACCATAAAAATCCTGCATACCCCTGTCTGTCAGTAAATAAAAATGGGCACCATAGGGGCGACTTGAAAAACAAAATATACATATGTCACCATAAAAAGATTATACAAAATACATATATAACCATAAAAGTGGAATTATCACTACCAGGTCAACCTATGACATTGACAGCCTGGTCAGTGGCCTGCATGACATTATACACTATGAATATAATTTCTTACTGGTAAAAATTAAAATTATTTTATACAAATTCATAATTATTAAAATTATTAAGATATGTGAAAAAGGGAATAATTTTTTATATAAAAAAGATATATCGAACACTGCTATGACTTGTAAAATGAAGAAGGAACAGAAAGAAAGGGAAAACTGCTGGATAACACCCCCAATAATCATAACAGACACCCCAAACTCCCAACAATCCAGAGGGGAGGGGAGGGTGTGAAGTGCTAATACCCCTAGAGGGGAAAGGAAGAAGGAAAGGATAGATATGCAAAGGATAGATATCACTGAGGGTACAAAGCCTTAGCTATTATTGACAGTTTATGTCCCACTCAATGTTGAGGCCCATTGGGCTAAAACACTGTAAATTAAATATCCATCTCGTTTCCCTACGTGATATTTGGTGTGCAAAATCACTCCCTCTCCAATGAGGGATAGATCTCTCTATACCTATAACCTCCAATAGTGATGGATCTCGATTATGGTATTGGCGAAAATGCTGTGAAACACTGTGATTCACAAACCCCCTGTGTATATTGGAGAGATGCTGTCCTACCCTGATCTTTAGCGCATGGGTGATCCTCCCCACATATTGGTAACCACAAGCACAACGAAACAAGTAAATTACCCCTATGGTACCACATGTAATGAAATCAGGTATGGAGTATGTTCTTGAGGTGGTATGTGAAGAAAATAGAGGTTTTGAAAGTTCGGGATGATACACATACTTTACATCTCTTACAAGGAAAGAAACCCTTTAGATTACCAAACAATTGAATTCTAGGAGGGGGATCTACAACACTAGGTGCCACAAGGTCTTTGAGGTTCTGATTTCTCCTGTATAAGACCTTCGGTTGGTCAGAGAGATTAGGTCCCAAAACCTTGTCATACCTCAGAACCTGCCAGTGTTTACATATAATTTTGTTAACCCACCAAATGTGGGACGAAAAGATGGTCAAGAACAACCATTGTAGGTGACTCCGAGTACCATCTTTATCTTTACTTTTAGAAACTAAAAGGCTTTGTCTATCCAATAGTGCCACATCTTGTAAATCCTTGTCCAAGGTAAGTGGTTTATAGATCCTCTGGCCGTGAGCAATTGCATCTAATACGCTGAAACTGGCCCCTAGGGATAGCCTTGAGCCAATTAAGATGGTGTCCACTATCAGTTGGGTTATACCCATTTCGATCCGTACTTTAAAAAAAGGTTTTAGTCAATAGGGCACCCTGTTCCTTAAAAATCACTAAATCAAGAAAATTGACAGAAGTAGCACTATATTCATATGTGAACTTTATCCAACAATCGTTCATAAAAGCACACAAGGACCCCTCATCACCCTTTTATAAGAAGAAGGCGTCATCAATGTAACAACGCAGGGCTCTTCCAGGGAAAATTGTTTATCGTTTTCCCACAAATTCATAAATAGGCCTGCAAGGCTGGGGGCAAATTTTGCCCCCATTGCTACTACTGTGCTTTGTAAATAAAATTGACCACCATAATAAAAATTGTTGTGCTCCATTGTGAAGAAAAGTAATTTCATAACAAAATCCAACATGAAAGATTTCAGTGAGAGTTCCTACCGAAGAAATAATTCAGCTGCCTTATATCCTAGATGGTGGGG
Organism: Rana kukunoris; assembly: GCA_029574335.1. NCBI lineage: Eukaryota > Metazoa > Chordata > Amphibia > Anura > Ranidae > Rana > Rana kukunoris. The sequence continues at coordinate 92,682,004 of CM056054.1, forward strand.
TATGATAGTATATAGGGAGGCAACATCAGCTGTTACCAGTAAGGCCGAGTAAACACGATCAAATTTATCTGCTGAAACTGGTCCGCAGACCAGTTTCAGCGGACAGATTTGATCGTCTGTATGGGCTAGCAGACAGTTTCCAGCAGATAAAAGTTTTAAAGCATGCTTTAAAACTTGTCTGCTGGAAAGCCGTCTGTCTGACATGTCTGCTGGTTAGTACACCTAACCAGCGGACAAAAATCCCCCGCATGCGTCAATTGGATTCGACGCATGTGTGGAAGTATTTTACTTCCTGGGTCGGTGACGTGGCGGCGTCAACGTCACCGCCACGTCACCGCGCTGTCTGTCCGCGGGGATTTTGGTTTGATCGTGTGTACACTGATCAAACCAAAATAGCCCAGCAGACATGTCCGATGAAAAACGTTTTCATCGGATAAATCTCCTCATGTGTACGCGGCCTAAGATGTCTTTCTCTACCGTAATTTCAGACATTTCGCTAATGCGTTTCGCCCAAGAGGGACTTCAACTGGGGCATTGATGCCCCAGTTGAAGTCCCTCTTGGACGAAACGTGTAGGTCTTGGTTTTCGCCATTTCTCATGTTGCCCCTTTTAAAACTTGTGATCACTTTTTATGCAACCTGTGGTTTTATTATAATAAAACCTTTATATTTTTTGACCTGCACCATTGGGGCTGTGTTGTTCTTTCTCTTCCCACATGTTGCTTGGAGCCTTCCATCTCTGCCTTGTTCCATCCCCTTAGGGGTTATACCATCACCCCCCCCCCCCCCATTTACTTGCGGTTGGATACCTTGGGTCATTTGGGACATCATTCCAGGACGTCGTGCACCTATGGCCTTCCACTGAAGATTTACTCCACTCATTGATCCAGTTTGAGAAAGCTGAGCAGACTGAGCCCTGAAAGTGTTCATGTCCGATTGATCTGCTGTTGCTGACAGACAGATACACGCCTTCTGGTAAGCTCATATATATCTTCATTGATTTCTGAAATGTTTGCTTGCCTTTGAGGATCCACGTGGTCATTCCGCCATCCCTTCGTTCACCAACCTTTGATGGACTTTATATTGTTATTTTTGGTTATGTTTGTTTATAACACTTGTTTTTTCATCCACTTCACTTTTATTGTTTTTTGTCACTTTATCACTATTTTATTACAGTGATTTACATTTGTTTCTATTTAGAAATATCATTGTCTCTATTTCACTCAGCGCCACATTTTTTCCCCCCACATCACTGTTCAATATTTGTCATATTGTAGTGTAGCAGCTTATTTCTTTTTATTTTCAATTTTTTTTTAGATCAGCGCAATATTTCCCCACCTTCCCTAATGATTTGCATAGAATCCTTCAGGAAGGCTGGCGTTTTAACCACTACCGGCAGTAGGAAAGAATCCACAAATTTACCCACCCATTATGTAAGCGAATCAATGCCGCTTACTATGGGGCGACCGGGGGGTTGCAGGGGATTTTTGTGGACTTTGGGGCTATAGTAAATAATAGGGGTACGTGGGGCCAGGGGTACAATAAAATACAACTCCTTGTCATTAACCACTTGACCACTGGGCACTTAAACACCCTTAACCACTTAAGGACCGCCGCATGTACATTTACGTCGGCAGAATGGCACCGACAGGCACATCAACGTATATATACGTTGGTGCCTTGGGGGGGATCGGGGGTCCGATCGGACCCCCCCCCCGTACATGCGGCGGTCCGCGCGGCTGCAGGAGCGATCCGACGAGTGGGGGCGGCTATCCGTTTTCATCCGCCCCCTCCGGATCGCTCCCAGCCAATGCGCGCGCCCGCCTGACCTGTCACTTCCTCCTCCTGTGTAAACACAGGAAGGAGGAAGCGACGTGATCTCTCCCTCGGCGTTTGTTTCAAGCGCCGCTGAGGAGAGATCACCACAGAACAAGTAAGTCCTGCACCAACACTACACTACACACACACATTTAACCCCCGCGATCGCCCCCCCCCCCTCCCCCCTGTCACAGTGTCACTGAATGCAGTAATCATGTATGATTACTGTATTTAGTGTCAGTGTGACAGACAGTGTGACAGTCAGACAGTCAGTAGTGTCAGGGTAGCCCCCCCCCACCCCCCCCAATAAAGTTTTAACCCCCTGATCACTGCCCTAGTTAACCCTTTCACTCCCTATTGCCAGCGTCACTAAGCGATCATTTTTCTGATCGCTGTATTAGCGTCGCTGTTCCCGCTAGGTAGCTAATTTTTTTTTAATGCGATTTTTTTTTTACTAAAGACATGCGGCTAAATAAATTTTGGCCTAAATGTTTGACTAAAATTTAGTTTATTGGTTTTTTATTATAACAAAAAGTAAAAAATATTGATTTTTTTTCAAAAATGTCGCTCTATTTTTGTATATAGCGCAAAAAATAAAAATCGCAGAGGCGATCAAATGCCACCAAAAGAAAGCTCTATTTGTGGGAAAAAAAGGACGCGAATTTTGTTTGGGAGCCACGTCGCACGACCGCGCAATTGTCTGTTAAAGCGACGCAGTGCCGAATCGCAAAAACCCCTTGGGTCATTTGCCAGCGTATTGGTCCGGGTCTTAAGTGGTTAATAACCAGACCAATTTTCAGCTTTCGGTGCTCTCACATTTTGAATGACAATAACTCAGTCATACAACACTGTAACTAAATTAAAATTTTCTAATTTTTTCCCCACAAGTAGAGCTTACTTTTGGTGGTATTTGATCACCTCTGCAGTTTTTATTTTTTTCGCTATAAATGAAAAAAACAACGAAAATGTTGTAAAAATAAATATTTTTCTTCATTTCTATCATACAATTTTGCAAAAAATAAATTTTTCTTCATAAATTTTGCCTAAAATCTATACTGCTACATATCTTTGGTTAAAAAAAATACATTTGGATATTATTTAGTCTGGGTGCAAGTTATAGGATCTACAAGCTATGGTACCAATTACTGAAAATTGATCAATTTGATCACACCTGATGTACTCAGGAAAAAACAAAAACAGCGCTAATACAGTATCTAGAAAAATAATACAATGATAGCCCAAAGACTAAAACTAAGGCAGCAGCTGGTGTGTGATACACAGAACAATATAAACAGAAAAAGCAAAGCCGCGCCACACTATACACAAATGACAATGATTTAAATGTGAATAATAATATAACTGAGTACTAAGTTTTGTAGGTAAAGTTGATCCGGGGTAAATCCGATTGCCTTTCGGGGGATCAGGAAGGAATTTTTTCCCCTCCGGTAGCAAATTGGATCATGCTCTGCTGGGGTTTTTTGCCTTCCTCTGGATCAACTGTGGGTATGGAGTTGGGTGTATGGGAGGATGTACTGTGTTTTACTTTGTTTTATTTTTTTTTTTTTTTTATGGTTGAACTGGATGGACTTGTGTCTTTTTTCAACCTGACTAACTATGTAACTATGTGAATCAAATCCTATAACATATGGATAATGAACACCAATCACCCTTAGGGCGAGACGTATTTAAATCAAATCCTTGTAATAACAGTTCAACATAAGTCTCTCCCAAGGTAGTTCATATGCAGGAATCCTGAAATTGAGTACCAGAAAGTGACAAATAAAAACTTTGAAGTGATCCCTTCACCGATAATAATAATGGTAAGCAGCCATTCATTATCGGTGAAGGGATCACTTCAAAGTTTTTATCTGTCACTGTGGTGGTACTCAATTTCAGGATTCCTGCATATGAACTACCTTGGGAGAGACTTATGTTGAACTGTTATTACAAGGATTTGATTTAAATCCGTCTCACCCTAACAGTGATTGGTGTTCATTATCCATATGTTATAGGATTTGATTCACATTTAAATCATTGTCATTTGTGTATAGTGTGGCGCGGCTTTGCTTTTTCTGTTTATACCTGATGTACTGACAGCCTCTCTCATTTCTTGAGACCTAACAAGCCAGTAAAGTACAAATACCCCCCAAATGACCCATTTTTGGAAAGTAGACATTTCAAGGTGGTTAGTAAGAGGCATAGTTAGTTTTTTGAAGTTGTCATTTTTTCCCACAATTCTTTGCAAAATTAAGATTTTTTTTTTTCCACACCATATTGTCATTATAACAGGTTATTTCTCTCACATGGCATGTACTGTATATTCCACAAATAACACCCCAAAATATATTCAGCTGCTCCTCCTGAGTATGGCGATACCACATGTGTGAGACTTTTACACAGCCTGGCCACATACAGAGGCCCAACACTGAAGTAGCAACTTCAGGCGTTCTAGGAGCATAAATTACACATCTAATCTCTCAACCACCTACTACACTTTTGAATGCCCTGGAGCACCAGGACAATGGAAACGCCCACAAAGTGACCCCATGTTGTAAAGCTAACACCCCAATGTATAACCTATGAGGCATAAAGAGTCTTTTAAACATTTCATTTTTTCCCAGATGTTTTTGGAAAATGTGGACAACAACTGAAAACGCATTTTTTTTACACACAAGTTGTCCATTTATAGGATATTTACAACACATAGCATGTACATAGCAAAAATTACACCCCAAAATATATTCTGCTGCTCCTCCTGAGTATGGCGATACCACATGTGTGAGACTTTTACACAGCCTGCCCATACAGAGGCCCAACAACGAAGTAGCAACTTCAAGCATTCTAGGAGCATAAATTACACATCTACAGTGGGGATCGAAAGTTTGGGCACCCCAGGTAAAAATTTGTATTAATGTGCATAACGAAGCCAAGGAAAGATGAAAAAATCTCCAAAAGGCATCAAATTACAGATTAGACATTCTTATAATATGTCAAAAAAGTTAGATTTTATTTTCATCATTATTTTCATCACTTTCAAAATTAGAGAAAACAAAAAAACGGCGTCTGCAAAAGTTTGGGCACCCTGCAGAATTTATAGCATGCACTGCCCCTTTTGCAAAGCTGAGACCTGCCAGTGTCATGGATTGTTCTCAATCATCGTCTGAGAAGATCAGGTGATGTCAATCTCAAAGGTTTTAAATGCCCAGACTCTTCTGACCTTGCCCCGACAATCAGCACCATGGGTTCTTCTAAGCAGTTGTCTAGAAAACTGAAACTGAAAATAGTTGACGCTCACAAAGCTGGAGAAGGCTATAAGAAGATAGCAAAGCATTTTCAGATGTTTGAAATGTGATTAAGAAATGGCAGTCATCAGGAACAGTGGAAGTTAAAGCAAGATCTGGTAGACCAAGAAAAATATCAGACAGAATAGCTCGCAGGATTGTGAGAAAAGCAATTCAAAACCCACGTTTGACTGCACGATCCCTCCAGAAAAATCTGGCAGACACTGGAGTTGTGGTACACTATTCCACTATAAAGAGATACTTGTACAAATATGGTCTTCATGGAAGATTTATCAGAAAAAAACCTTTTCTACGTCCTCACCTCAAAAATCAGTGTTTGAACCCTGCAAATGAACATATAGACAAGCCTGATGCATTTTGGAAACAAGTTCTGTGGACCGATGAGATTATAATATAACTTTTTGTCCGGAATGAGCAAAGGTGCGTTTGGAGAAGAAAGGGCGCAGAATTTAATGAAAAGAACCTCTGTCCAACTGTTAAGCATGGGGGTGGATCAATCGTGCTTTGGAGTTGTCTTGCAGCCAGTGGCACAGGGATAATTTCACAAGTAGAAGGAAAAATTGATTCAATAAAATTTCAGCAAATTTTGGATGGTAACTTGATGCCATCTGTGAAAAAGCTGAAGTTAAAGAGAGGATGGCTTCTACAAATGGATAATGATCCTAAACACACCTCAAAATCCACAGGGGATTACATCAAGAGGCATAAACTGAAGATTTTGCCATGGCCTTAACAATCTCCTGACCTCAACATAATTGAAAATCTATAGACCTTAAAAGAGCAGTGTGTGACAGACAGCCCAGAAATCTCAAAGAACTGGAAGACTTTTGTAAGGAAGAATGGGCAAAGATACCTCAAACAAGAATTGAAAGACTCTTGGCTGGCTACAAAAAGCGTTTAGAAGCTGTGATACTTGCCAAAGGGGGCAGTACAAGATATTAACTCTGCAGGGTGCCCAAACTTTTGCAGACACCATGTTTTTGTTTTCTGTAATTTTGAAAGTTACAAATGTGTAAATGATGGAAATACAATCTAACATTTTTTGACATATTATAAGAATCTGAAACCACGATGCTATAGTTGGCCTTCCCTTATAAGTACCACCCAGCGCTAAGGATGACTGGAAATAGGTATCAAGTGGTATAGGAACAATTAATAATTATAATACCTTATGTAATAATGGTTAAAGAATTACAAAGATGTACATTAGCAGCCACTAAAAATGGTAATGGTATGTATAAACAAGCGAAAATTAAAGGAATCACAAAAAGAGTCCAAATAAATGTCGCAGCAGCGCTTAAATTCTCGCAATAAAGTGAGAATTACATGGAATGCAATCCAAATAAATGCCAGACTGAAGAGAGTTCATAGAGGATAGGGATGTGCACTACAGATGAGTAGGATGCCAGAAGTCTTCTTATCACACCACCACTAAATCACCGTGTGACATCAAACAACCCCTTATGGGGATATGCTTACCACAGGGATAAGATCAAAACGACCTTTCACACCACTTTAAGGTACTTTCTCCTTCTCTGAATCTCTTTATGCAGATGCTGGGTCTGGGTACGTCTCAAAATCATGTGGATAATAAACAACAGAGAGTGCTTCCATAGCATAATACTGTATATTTATTAAAAAATTATCCCACATATCCCCCTTAATCAAATGAACGTACACAATTAAAACAATAAAAAACCTTCAAGCATGGTACAGGTCTATTAGTGTGTTCTGGATAAATGCCAGTTGTTAATCCGTCAGGATACACTCACGGTTGTTTCACACAATAGTGTTCACACTGCTTCAGGGTTAAGTGCTGGGTTACAATCCTGACGTTTCGTCCAGTAGATCTTTTTCAAAGGATAATACCCCATTGTCTTTTAATCGCTATTTAAATAGCACCTTATGGATGTCATCAACGATCGTCCTCCTATCACCAACGTAGGGAGGAGCATGTCATGGGTGCGGCGTGGGTAACGGGCAGGGTATTAGAGCCAATCATGTCTATAGTTCTTGGCTAACCCCGGTATATTACACCTCACACTCAGCGGCCAATAAGGGAGCAGTCAGTAATCCTCCAATCACGGGACGAGAAGGAAGGAGGGAGGGCGCGGCCCGAGCGACGTCTGGGTCAATCTGGCTATAATAGCTATAGCGTGCATTGAATTTAATCCGCCTCTTCCTCAAGGCGGAGACCTCAAATGACGCGATGGTCACGTGGGCGGCGTTTAAAAACCGGCATATCATGTGAACCTGATGGTCAATCACCAACAGAGGGGCGGTTTTTAGCTAAACAACTTTTGTGTGGGACAAACGGAAATGCTTTCCACGGAGGACTGTCACCACATAGCTATAGTGTATAGCAATGCATATTGTCACCAATCAAAAGGCAAAACATAGCATATAAAAGTTAAAGTATTACTCATGTCATGATAAAAATGCCAAATAATCAAACAAAGGGTACATTGAATATAAAAAAGACCTCTAAGGAATGGGGATTTATCTCCGGGTTCCATATGCAGTACAAGGAGGTTGAATCAATTTTTAAACAACATTGGCACATCTTGTTGCTGGATAAGAAACTTGGCATATAAACAAACAGGAAATATGATACGGAGCGTTGGGTTGCTATAATATAAGAGCACCCAAAGAGGTTCATGTGTGACAAGAAGACCGCAACCCGTAATGGGAGTAAATTACCGTAGCTAGCATAAATGGATCAAAGGAAAAGGCTACCAAACAATTAATCTCCAAGAGAGGAGGAGATCACCGTTGATAAAAGAAGCTACTATTGGCAATGATGGGTCATAAACGCTAATACATAAAATAGTATAAATTTATTACAAAAAGTTACTTAGAACCTCCAATACCTGATAGAGTGGCTGAATGAGCCAATATCATATAGGTCTCTGGAGTGACAAACAATAGTGCATGAATGAACAACCAGCTCACTGTGTGCGTGTTGGTGACCAACACACAGGGACAAATACAAACATATACCACATAAAATTGAAAACAAAAAACAAAAACAAAAAACAGATGTCCAGACATGTGTGTACGCACTAGTTGGAATTCCCAGCGGTAATGTCACCGCAATATAATAATAAAAACTTTTTTATGTGTATATATGGGAAAAATTCCACTTAGTGCGTCCCCGCGGGGTGTGAAAATAGTGGAGGTGGAAATAACCAAAGGGGGACTCTAGATAGCAACTGGATTGCTGTATAACCATGAACCTGAATGAACAGTAATTATGTATGAAATATCGAATAATATCTCACAGGAACGACAACATCATGACACGATGGACTGCTGATGTATCAAAAAAATAAATAAAATAAATTATAGTCCTGTAGTTGATGCCAGGATGGTAAAAGATGGTTCAAAACTGGAAATAATGTTAATTACTGGTATATCTTCATATATGAATTTCTAGACCAGGCATCGATAGGGTTATTTTCAGTCTACCGCTTGATGAGATGTTGGAGTATATTCCTCAAGATAATACTGTCATATAGATCTAAAGATAGTCTCCAAATATATCAGATTTGTTGCACATTACCGTATCCGCCGTGTCCGTGATGGGATGGCGTTTTTTTTCCTCTTTACTTCATGTGCGGTAATAGTGCAATCAACTGAGGATCGTAGCGGGAGAGAGACTCAAGGTTCATGGAGCAGTCGTAGTTGCAAGAAAAGGTTTTTAAGGAGACCACTGCAGTGCCGTGTATTGTCCGAATAGGAGTAGTTGGCACCTATATGTTTTGGAGTGTCTCCATGGCCCTGTTTTACCACCAACGCCTGAATTTATTTATAGAAAAGCTACGAATCATGGGGATCGGGTGGTAAAAAAAGTGCTTGATCCTCCCAACCGACCATTAACCTTCTGGAATCAAAATGGTTTCTTTGCTTGCAGGAAATGTAAACCCTGCAGGGAAGTAAGGAAACCCCTGAGAGGGATTGAGAATTTTGGTGCGTCCTCTAACAACAAAAGGTTTTCCATTAAACAATTTATTACCTGCAATACAACGCATGTGGTGTATGCCCTCAAATGCCCATGCGGGTTACTGTATATTGGGCGCACTAAAAGGATGTTGAGAATAAGGATTGCGGAGCATATTGCTTATATTAAAAATGGATATAAGGATCATAATGTTACATAGTTACATAGTTACATAGTTAGTCAGGTTGAAAAAAGACACAAGTCCATCCAGTTCAACCATAAAAAAAATAAAAATAAAACAAAATAAAACACAGTACATCCCATACACCCAACTCCATACCCACAGTTGATCCAGAGGAAGGCAAAAAACCCCAGCAGAGCGATGATCCAGTTTGCTACCGGAGGGGAAAAAATTCCTTCCTGATCCCCCGAGAGGCAATCGGATTTACCCCGGATCAACTTTACCTACAAAACTTAGTACTCAGTTATATTATGTGCATTTAGGAAAGAATCCAGGCCTCTCTTAAAGCAATCTACTGAGCTGGCCAGAACCACCTCTGGAGGGAGTCTGTTCCCTCTTACTGTGAAGAAACCTTTCCGTATTTGGAGGTGAAATCTCTTTTCCTCCAGACGTAAAGAGTGCCCCCTTGTCCTCAGTGTTGACCTTAACCACTTAAGACCCGGACCAATACGCTGGTAAATGACCCAAGGTGTTTTTGCGATTCAGCACTGCGTCGCTTTAACAGACAATTGCGCGGTCGTGCGACGTGGCTCCCAAACAAAATTTGCGTCCTTTTCTTCCCACAAATAGAGCTTTCTTTTGGTGGTATTTGATCACCTCTGCGATTTTTATTTTTTGCGCTATATACAAAAATAGAGCGTAATTTTTTTTAAAAAAACACTATTTTTTACTTTTTGTTAAAAAATAAATCAAATAAACTAAATTTTAGTCAAACATTTAGGCCAAAATTTATTTAGCCACATGTCTTTAGTAAAAAAAAAAATCGCAATAAAAAAAAATACCTACCTAGCGGGAACAGCGACACTAATACAGCGATCAGAAAAATGATCGCTTAGTGATGCTGGCAATAGGGAGTGAAAGGGTTAACTAGGGCGGTGATCAGGGGGTTAAAACTTTATTAGGGGGGGTGGGGGGGCTACCCTGGACCTAACACTAACTGTTTTTTACACTGCCTGTCACACTGACACTAAATGCAGTGATAGATCACTGCATTCAGTGACACTGTGACAGGGGGGGTGGGGGGGCGATCACAAGGGGTTAATGTGCCTATGTGAGTGTGTGTCAGTGTTGTGTTGGTGCACACTTACTTGTGATGTCTTCTCTCATCAGCAGCGGTGGGAAACACCGCTGCGATGAGAGATTGCATCATTTCCTCCTTCCTATGTAAACACAGGAGGAGGAAGTGACAGGACCTGGGAGCGCGCGCATTGGCTGGGAGCGATCGCGGGGGGGCGGGTAAACGCCGACATCCGCCCGCTCATCCCGGATCGCTCCCGGAGCCAGGGGGACCCCCGCACGCCGCGGAGGGGGTCCCGATGGGACCCCGAACCGCACTTAGGCGGGGACGTAAATTTACGCCCTTGTGCCCGTACGTGCCATTCTGTGGCCGTATATGTGCGTGCGGGGGTCCTTAAGTGGTTAAAGTGAATAACTCAACACCAAGTTCACTATATGGACCTCTTATGTATTTGTACATGTTGATCATATCCCCCCTTATTCTCCTCTTCTCAAGAGTGAATAAATTCAGTTCCTCTAATCTTTCCTCATAGCTGAGCTCCTCCATGCCTCTTATCAGTTTGGTTGCCCTTCTCTGCACTTTCTCCAGTTCTCCGATATCCTTTTTGAGAACTGGTGCCCAAAACTGGACTGCATATTCCAGATGAGGTCTTACTAATGATTTGTACAGGGGCAAAATGATATCTCTATCTCTGGAGTCCATACCTCTCTTAATACAAGAAAGGACTTTGCTTGCTTTGGAAACCGCAGCTTGGCATTGCATGCCATTATTGAGCTTATGATCAACTAAAACCCCCAGATCCTTCTCCACTACAGATCCCCCCAGTTGTACTCCCCCTAGCATGTATGATGCATGAATATTCTTAGCCCCCAAGTGCATAACTTTACATTTATCAACATTAAACCTCATCTGCCACTTAGTCGCCCACTTAGACAGAGCATTGAGGTCGGCTTGTAAATTGGAGACATCCTGCAAGGACGTTATTCCACTGCATAGCTTGGTGTCATCTGCAAAAACAGAAATGTTACTTTGGATCTCAGACCCAATATCATTTATAAATATATTGAAAAGTAAGGGACCCAACACCAAACCTTGGGGTACACCGCTGATAACCTTGGACCATTCAGAGTAAGAATCATTAACCACAACTCTCTGAATTCTGTCTTTCAGCCAGTTTTCTATCCATTTACAAACCGATATATCCAATCCTGTAGACCTTACCTTACACATGAGCCGTGTGTGGGGAACTGTATCGAACGCTTTTGCAAAATCCAAGTATACCACGTCCACTGCCACGCCTCTGTCCAGGGTTTTACTTACCTCTTCATAAAAGGAAATCAGGTTTGTCTGACAACTTCTGTCTTTCATGGATCCATGCTGTCTGATGCTTAGTTTGTTTCCAGCAAGAACTCATCCACGTGGTCTTTTATTAAACGTTCCAGTATCTTCCCAACTATAGAAGTTAAACTAACAGGTCTATAGTTACTAGGTAAAGACTTTGTTCCCTTTTTAAATATGGGCACCACATTGGCTTTATGCCAATCCAGTGGTACTATTCCTGTCATTAATGAGTCCCTAAAAATTAGATACAGTGGCTTTGAAATTTCAGAGCTCAATTCTTTTAGGATCCGTGGGTGGATGCCATCTGGTCCAGGTGCTTTATCCACCTTTATTCTGTCTAAATATTTCTGGACCATATCACTTTTGAGCCATTGTGGATTTGGGGCTGTGTCACTCCCACCCCCATTATGGACATGAGCTCCCCCATTCTCCATTGTATACACAGAGCTGAAGAAAGCATTTAATAAATTTGCCTTCTCTATGTCCTCAGTCACCCACTCTAGATTATTTTGTAAAGGGCCTACATGCTCAGACTTGACCTTTTTACTATTAATATATTTAAAGAATTTTTTGGGGTTTGTCCTACTATCTTTTGCAATCTGACGTTCATTTTGAATTTTTGCATCCTTGATTTCCTTTTTACATATTCTATTATATTCTTTGTAACATTTAAACGACACTAGTGTTCCTTCATTTTTATATCTTTTAAAAGCTATTTTCTTATTGTTTATAGCTTTTTTAACTTTGACTGTGAGCCACATAGGTTTTATCTTTAGCCTTTTAAACTTATTGCCCATGGGAATATACTTTGCAGTGAGGTTCCAAAGAGTCTTTTTGAAGAATTCCCATTTCTGTTCTGTGTTCATCGGTGCCAATATTCCCTCCCAGTCCAAGCCCTGGAGAGCAGTCCTTATGCTTTGAAAATTTGCTCTCTTGAAATTAAGTGTTTTTATCTTTCCTGTATGTATTTCTTGCTTATAGTTTACATTAAACGAAATCATGTTATGATCACTGCTACCCAGGTGTTCCTTTATCTGAACATTAGTAATGAGCTCTGCATGGTTTGAGATTACCAGGTCCAACAGAGCATCATTCCTAGATGGGGCCTCAATAAACTGGACCATAAAATTGTCCTGCAATAGGTTTTTAAATTTTTGTCCTTTAACTGTCCCAGAAATTCCATTATTCCAGTCAATTTCTGGGTAGTTAAAATCCCCCATTATTATCACCGTCCCAGCCCTTGCAGCCCTTTCCATCTGTGCAAGGAGCCGAGTCTCCACCTCCTCATTAACATTGGGCGGTCTATAACAAACTCCAATGATTAACTTTGAACTACGCACATCTGTATGCAGTTCCACCCATAATGCTTCAACTTCATCACACTCTCCATCAACCAGGTCCTCTTTCACGCTTGCTTTGAGGTCACTTCTCACATAGAGACAGACCCCTCCACCTTTCCTTTTTACCCTGTCTTTCCGAAAGAGAGCATAGCCAGGAATATTAATAGCCCAGTCATGTAAGGATTGAAGCCAAGTTTCAGCAATACCGATTACATCATAGCTCTCCTCATGCACCAGAGCTTCCAACTCACCTGTTTTGCTTGGAAGGCTTCTGGCATTGGTAAACAAACACTTAAATGTATTGTTACATTTTTCGCTGGCGTTTTTCATATGATTCATATCATTTTTAGTAGTGCAAATGGCACTATAATTTCCAATGGCTGTTTGCAACATGGGAACTTTCTTGTCACCTGTCATAACCCCACCTCCATCTATCCCCATTCCACTCTCCATTAATGTCTGACCCCTAACTGACCTGTGTGCCCGATGTTATTCACGTATCCTTACATTTTAAAATGAAGCATAATAAGGACCCATCTGGTTTCGAGTTTTGGGGGGTAGAGCACTTAGAGCCCCACTGGAGAGGCTCTCATCTTGTACGAGAGCTATCCAGACGCGAGACCCAGTGGATTTTCCTGACTGATGTCCTCTCTCCTAAGGGTTTAAACATAGAGTTAGACATCAACTGTTTCATTAGCGACACTTGATTATTTACCTTGAGCTAATGGAAATTCACCCTCCCTGTGGTTGTTTCACCTTTAGTATATTTTATATTTTTTATATATTTCAATATATTAATTATTTAGAAGATACTATAATATGAAAGTTTAGCATAGTCACTATTGAATGAATGTAGGGGAGCATATATATATGGTCGATTGATTGTGGTCAGTTCACATTAGTTGCTAACTAATAATGAGTAATTAATACTAATATGTGACCAGTAGATGGCGCCCATCAACCATTTATTTATTTAAATATAGTCCTACTGCATATATAAATTCATACACTGATTTCTTCTATATTTAATTATATTTAATTTTATTAAGGTATAGCTACTGTTTTAATTAATTGACTTTTTTATTTATTTGTTGACGTTTGTTTTAATAATACTTCTAATATTTGGACATATATATATATGTGGCGATATTCCGAGTAGATAGAACACTGTATTATATTCACCATTTGTTTGATTATTTGGCATTTTTATCATGACATGAGTAATACTATAACTTTTATATGCTATGTTTTGCCTTTTGATTGGTGACAATATGCATTGCTATACTATAGCTATGTGGTGACAGTCCTCCGTGGAAAGCATTTCCGCTTGTCCCACACAAAAGTTGTTTAGCTAAAAACCGCCCCTCTGTTGGTGATTGACCATCAGGTTCACATGATATGCCAGTTATTAAACGCCGCCCACGTGACCATCGCGTCATTTGAGGTCTCCGCCTTGAGGAAGAGGCGGATTAAATTCAATGCACGCTATAGCTATTATAGCCAGATTGACCCAGACGTCGCTCGGGCCGCCGCGCCCCCCCTCCTCCCTTCTCGTCCCGTGATTGGAGGATTACTGACTGCTCCCTTATTGGCCGCTGAGGGTGAGGTGTAATATACCGGGGTTAGCCAAGAACTATAGACACGATTGGCTCTAATATAATACCCTGCCCGTTACCCACGCCGCACCCATGACATGCTCCTCCCTACGTTGGTGATAGGAGGACGATCGTTGATGACATCCATAAGGTGCTATTTAAACAGCGATTAAAAGACAATGGGGTGTTATCCTTTGAAAAAGTCCTACTGGACGAAACGTCAGGATTGTAACCCAGCACGTAACCCTGAAGCAGTGTGAACACTATTGTGTGAAACAACCGTGAGTGTATCCTGACGGATTAACAACTGGCATTTATCCAGAACACACCAATAGACCTGTACCATGCTTGAAGGTTTTTTATTGTTTTAATTGTGTACGTTCATTTGATTAAGGGGGATATGTGGGATAATTTTTTAATAAATATACAGTATTATGCTATGGAAGCACTCTCTGTTGTTTATTATCCACATGATTTTGAGACGTACCCAGACCCAGCATCTGCATAAAGAGATTCAGAGAAGGAGAAAGTACCTTAAAGTGGTGTGAAAGGTCGTTTTGATCTTATCCCTGTGGTAAGCATATCCCCATAAGGGGTTGTTTGATGTCACGCGGTGATTTAGTGGTGGTGTGATAAGAAGACTTCTGGCATCCTACTCATCTGTAGTGCACATCCCTATCCTCTATGAACTCTCTTCAGTCTGGCATTTATTTGGATTGCATTCCATGTAATTCTCACTTTATTGCGAGAATTTAAGCGCTGCGGCGACATTTATTTGGACTCTTTTTGTGATTCCTTTAATTTTCGCTTGTTTATACATATTATAAGAATGTCTAATCTGTAATTTGATGCCTTTTGGAGATTTTTCCATCTTTCCTTGGCTTCGTTATGCACATTAATACAAATTTTAACCTGGGGTGCCCAAACTTTCGATCCCTACTGTAATCTCTCAACCACCTATTACAGGGATATGCAATTAGCGGACCTCCAGCTGTTGCAAAACTACAAGTCCCATCATGCCTCTGGCTCTGGGTGTCATGCTTGTGGCTGTCAGAGTCTTGCTATGACATATGGGACTTGTAGTTTTGCAACAACTGGAGGTCCGCTAATTGCATATCCCTGACCTATTACATACATTTTTGAAGGCCCTGGAGCACCAGGACAATGGAAACGCCCACAAAGTGACCCCATTTTGGAAAGCTAACACCCCAACGTATAATCTACGAGGCATAATGAGTCTTTTGAACAATAAATTTTTTTGAAGATGTTTTTGGAAATGTGGAAAAAAATGAAAACCCATTTTTTTTTACACAAAGTTGTCCATTTATAGGATATTTCCAACACATAGCATGTACATAGCAAAAATTTCACCCCAAAATATATTCTGCTGCTCCTCCTGAGTATGGCGATACCGCATGTGTGAGCTTTTTAACAGCCTGGCCACATAGAGACCCAACATCCAAGAAGCACCATCAGGTGTTCTAGGGACACAAATCACACATCCAATTTCCTTACAATCTAGCACATTTTTGAAGACCCTTCATATTTCTAACACAGCATGTCCATACCAATAATTACACCCTAAAATACATTCTGCTGAGTAATGGGTAAAAAGAAAAAAAAAAAAGTTACCTGTGGTTTTAGTAGAAAGAATGGGGACAGGGGTAGAGGCTTCTCCCACCCAAATCACTTTGAAGCCTCCGGGCAACCAGACCCTAATCCAGAAAAACAATTCTTGAGCCCCTCACATATGTGAGACCCCTGTGTTCCCACTAGCATAGCAGGGTAAAAGATCAATCCAAGAGGCAGGCAAAAAAACATGGTCAAACAGTCCAGGGTAAATTCCAGAGCAGGCAGAGGTAGGTACAATTAAGCGTTAGGCATAAGCGTGATCGTATAACAGACCATGGTCAATTCCAGAGCAGGCAGAGGTAGGTACAGTTAAGCGTTAGGCAGAAGCGTGGTTATATAACAAGCCAGGGTCAGTTCTGGAGAAGGCAGAGGTATTTTTAGTGTTAGGCAAAAGTGTGGTCGTATAACAGTCCAGGGTCGGTTCCGGAGAAGGCAGAGGTATGTACAGTGGAGTGGCATAAGGGGTGTGGAGGAAAATGACAGGAAATTAGAGTTTTGTTTACCATACTTCCCTAATAATTTTGAGCAGTATGGTAACAGCGGAAACATACACCTAAACAGAGGCCTGGTTGGGAAGGACAATTGGGACAATAAACTGTGGTGTCTCTTCTGACTCCTCCTCTGGCGCACACCCGGCATCTCTTCTGACGCTTGCGCCCATTTTCACGGGGGGGGGGGGGGATTTTGTCAGGAAAGTGGCGTTCGTGGAGTCTGCTCACGCTATCAGAGCGAATATTTTCTGGTGGGCTTTTAGGGTACAAAACGGAGGTGACAACTTCTTCTTGGTAAAGCAGATAGGATACGGGATTCTGTGTTGTTTTTTTGTAAATAACATAAGTGTTATAGAAGGCCAAACTGAAAAAAATAAATGGACACTTTCTTATACCAGTGACGGGATTTTCTTGAGGGAAGGTAGGGTTCAATCATCTGATCATTGAAGTCCACTTCTCCCAAAAACAATATATAATTGTAGACACAAGATGGTTTTTGGATTGGGCCATTTCTTTTGGGGACTTCCGCGTAGGTGTCGTTGTGGATCGTGGTAAGCATGTGGACGTCTCGTCTGTCCCTCCACTTGACAGCCAATAGCTCCTGGTTCCGCAAAGATGTTGTCTCGCCTTGTCTAAGCTTTTGATTGACCAATTTTTGTGGGAAGCCCTTTTTGTTGGTTCTTACTGTGCCACATGCTGGGGTGTCCCTCCGGTGTAGATTACGAAACAGGGGCAGGCTAGTGTAAAAATTGTCCACATAAAGGTGGTATCCTTTTCCAAACAATGGATAGACAAGCTCCCAGACCACTTTTCCACTGGTTCCAATGTATTCTGGGCATTCAGGGGGATGCAGTTGGGAGTCCTTCCCTTCGTACACCATTAAGGAGTATAATTACCCCGTCTCTCGGTCACAAAGTTTGTACATTTTAACCCCATATCGGGCCCTTTTGCTGGGGATGAACTGTTTGATGCCCAGCCTGCCTGAGAATTTAACAAGGGACTCATCCACGGATATATTCTGTTCAGTGTTATATGACTTGGGAATTTTTTCGTTTCAATGTTTTTATTGAAGTTTTTTTTTTTTTTTTTTTACAAAGAAAATGAGTAAAATACAATCTTGAGTCCAAAAAGAGAAACAAAAATACAAAATGTAGGTAAAGACCTGAGTCATCTTAACAGTGAATGGAAACTTCCATAACAGCCAAGTTGCAAACTAGAGTCATTATGAAGCGCAGTAAGTAAGACGTCTGCATCCCAGACAAACATATATTTTAGACGCATCAACTGACTGTTGTACATATAAGCAAGTCGAAGTGAGTGGCTGTGTAGTAAGATTTCCCCACCACTCCCTGAGATCAGAAATAGGAATACTCACTATGTAGAGGTTAGGGAGCAAAAATTAGATGACTCCCACATCATTATAATAACAAGGAAAAGACAGAAAGAGGGAAAGGGAAAAGAGAAAACATAGTAAAAAAAAAAAAAAAAAAAAGGGGGGGGGGGAGATAAGAGAAAGAAAGGGGATAGAGGAAGAAGAAAGTGACCCCGTGCTCCAACACCCACCATCCCAAGACAGTTCTACTCCGGCAAGTATCTTGGATCCCCCATCAGGTATTTCACCCAAGGGTCCCAAACTTTATCAAACATTTGCATTTTATCTTGCAATTGTGCAGACATACGTTCGTTGAGCATAATCCAGGATAGCTTGTTCTTAAGATGCGCAAATGGTAAAGCTGCCCTCTTCCAGGATTTTGCAATAATAATCTTGGCTGAAATAAATATGAATGATATAAGACGCCTCTGAGCTTTTGATGCCGTCTCTATCACACTACCCAGCAGAGCCTGTCTCGGGGATTTCACTAGATTGACCTGGGTAAGAGAGTAGATGAAATTGTATACTCCGATCCAATAACGTTGTACCGTGGGGCACTGCCACCACACATGGTACATGGTTCCTTGCTGTCCGCATACACGGAAACACAAAGGGGATGCTGCCGGTACATATGATGCCAGCCTGGCTGGAACCATATACCACCGCAGTAGCACTTTATAATTGGCTTCAATAATTGATGTATTGATTATGGACTTTGAGGCCCCTTGTGCTATAGCATGCCATTCATCCAATTCAATTGTCTCCCGAAGCTCTGCCTCCCATTTTACCATATAAGCCAATTTGACGGCAGAGTTAGTCAAGATAGTATACATTTCAGAGATATGCCCTCGGATTTTATCGAAGCTCTGACACAGGTACTCCATCGAGGACCTAGTAGCCATGTCAAAATCTCGCGACAAAGTCCCCAAGAAGTGTAGGATCTGAGCACATCGGAAAAACTCAGAGGGCGGCATTTGATATTTCTCAATTAAAACCTGTCTTGTCAATATACCCTTATGGTTACACAGATCAGCTATCCGTAGTAGCCCTTTGTTGGTCCACCAAACAAACGTCCTGGGGGTGAGGCCCGGGGTGAAATCCGAATTTCCATGAATCGGGGCTAATGGAGTATGTTGGGAAGTAAACTTGTGTGTTTTCCACAACCTATCCCAAATACCCAGGGACGAGGACAATGCCGGGCACAGAATTGGGGGCCGGTCCCTAGGCGATAACCATAAAAGGTGTGATATCGGCCTACCTGTGCATGCAAATTCCTCCATCCGCATCCATATAGGATGGGGCTTGGCAGAATGAAATCTGACTAACTGAGCCAGTTGTGCCGCGTAATAATATTTTTGCAGATCTGGGGCACCTAGACCACCTCTCCTCTTGGGAGTAAATAGTGTGCGCTTATTAACCCTGGGCCTCTTATCCCCCCAGATAAAAGACAAAAGTCTATTCTGGAAGGCCAACAAGTCCGAACGGACAATCGAGATTGGTAACGTTCGAAACAAATACAAAACCCTCGGAAGAACAGTCATCTTAACGGAGTGTAGTCTGCCAAACCACGAGGGGGGACGAAGCATCCATCTGGCCAAGTCAGCCGTCAAACGTTGAAATAATGTTGGGTAATTTCTGGAGTACAGAGTGCGTAATGTCGGGGTGAGATTTATTCCTAAATAAGGGAGAGACTCCGTGTGCCAAACAAAATTAAAGGAGCGTTTAAGCGTCAAGAGAGTACTATCTGATAGCGAGATGTTCATAGCTTGGGACTTATCGTGGTTTATGCTAAGACCCGAAATCGCCGTAAATGGTTTAAGTATAGCATATAGGTTAGGGAGGGTGGTAATCGGCGTCAAGATCATCATCAAGATATCGTCCGCAAAGAGGATACATTTATGTTCGTGGTTGCCGCAGGTAATGCCACGTATGTCAGTAGAATTACGTATTTTTATGGCGAGCGGTTCTAGAGCCAAAACAAAAAGTAATGGGGACAAGGGGCACCCCTGGCGAGTCCCTCTACGAATAGGGAAAGGGCCAGATGAGTATCCCTTTACCATTAGTGAAGCAGTAGGGGACTCATAGAGAACACGTAGTATGGACAGAAATCTTGACCCAAAACCTAGCTTAGTCAGGACATAGAAGAGGTATTCCCACGACAGGGAGTCAAAAGCCTTGTGCATGTCCAAGGACAGCAACATATAAAAACATGATCAATGCGGGAATAGGTTTTGTGTACGTGTGAATAGTGGGTGTAATCGCGCACAGAGGGATTATCCTCACGCCAGGCATCAATTAGGTCATTGCTATGTAACAGTCGAGCAAATTTACTACTATTTTTAGGTGTATGCTTGAATAGGGACTTGTTGGGAGATGATTTATCTAGCGTTTGGTCTAGAGGCAAATTGCTATCCCCACCCATAATCACTTGACCCTGTGCCTTCGGGAGAAGTATCGCCAGCATATCGCGAAAAAATTCTAGCTGTCCCGAGTTGGGAGTGTAGTAGAAAATTATGGAGGTCAGTTGGTCATTAATTCGTCCTACTGTCATCAGGTATCTACCCTCTTTATCTTTAACTACCGTGATGGGAGTAAAGGGGACCTTACGTGAGAAGCAGATAGCTACTCCTCGTTTCTTTTCTGTAGCTGAAGAGAGGTAGAACTGAGGGTATCGGCCACTGAGAAACCTCGGAGTCGAGGTCCTGGAGAAGTGGGTCTCCTGCAACAGCAGTATGTCCGCCTTTTGTTTATAGTAATAGTGAAACGCCTTAGCTCGCTTAGGGGGAGAATTAAAACCCTGTACATTGTGCGTTATTATGGAGTATTTTGTGGAATAATCAGTCATTATCGCGGTTTGGCAGAGCACACTCACCTTGACATTGATGCAGAGCTCCCCAGCTCCGGTAGGGGAAGGACCAGGTCACACCAGAAATCCATAGGATCATGGCAGGAGCAGAGCACAAGGTCAGGAGCAAAGGAAAGAAAAGCAAAGAAAAAAGAGAAATGAGAAGTAATAGGCAATTAAAAGGATAAATGTCTAAACTTAAAAACATCATGTTTGCTAAACAAAGTAAACAGCGGGACGAATCCCCTCCCGGGTCATGATCCCGGGGAATCGGTCGTGAAGTTGCTCCCATCCTAAGACAGGGGCAAGGTCACTCGAGTGGCTTACGGGTCCACCCCGACTCAAACCATGTTAGCCTTGGGTCCAGAGGAGGCCAGGCAAACACAACAACATCCTAATAAGTGAGAAAACTCACCAAGGGTTAGCCCGCACCACCGTCGCCCCCCCCCCCCCCCCCCGGCATCCCGGGGGGGTCGTCGGTGGGTCGGGCCACCCGGTCGCCCCACCACAGCAGGTAACAGTACCGCTGGCCCAGTGACTATAGGGCAGTAGACATAAAACAGGAACACTAACTAAAACAAATAAAATAAAATAAAATAGACATATCGGCTAAGCCGAACCTTGGCAAATTAACAGCAGCCAAAACAGTCAAGTCTCTCCAACCCCCTCAGTGCGGGCCACTGCGTATCCCATCCAGGGGGAAGGCCCGTAATCAGATATCAAGGGGGGAGGGGGAGGGAAACCAGAATGGGAGAACAAACCCCTTCAAAAAAAAAAAGAAAGGAAGGGGGACTGTGGCTGTTCAGGTAGGTGGCAATGAAGACTTCTTTCTCCGATCAGAGCGTTGGGTATGCCAGATCGGGGACAAGGGGCGGTCTATCTGATCCGAAGAAGAAGGGGCAGGCTGGTCTCTCGAGATGATGCCCAACTCCAGCAGCAGATCTTCTCCATCATGGTAGGTTGTGAAGGAGTGTGGTTTGCCCTTATAGGAAAAAGACAGTCTAAACGGAAAAGACCACCGGTATTTTATCTGGCGGTTCAGCAACTGCTGCAACAGGGGTTTCAAGGTACGGTGCTTTTGCACCGTGGAGGGGGCCAGATCAGCAAACAACTGGATAGGAGACCCAAACAGCATCAGATCCTGACGATTCCTGGAAGCCATCATCATTTTCTCCTTTATCTTGTAGTAATGTGGCTTCATTATTATGTCTCGTGGAAGTCCATCCGACCTGGGGGCCGTCAGGGCTCTATGGACCCTATCTATCTCCAGCTGATGGGGTGAGATATCCGGAATTAGATATGTCATGAGGGCCTGCATAGCGTCCTCTAGATCCGTGTGACTCTCCGGTAGGCCACGGACCCGCACATTATAGCGGCGAGAACGGTTCTCCAGGTCTTCAATCTTTGAATGGGCCTCATTTAATCGCTCTTGAAGTTCAGCAACTACCCTAGTATTTTGATTAATCCTGGTAACAGATCCCTCCACCTTGTTCTCAATGGTGTCCAGTCTGAGCCCAAAACTTTGTATGTCCTGCTTAATGTCTGTGGTTATAATCAGGCAAGCTTTAGATAGTTCCTGCTGTAGCAGTGAGGAGAAACGGGCCAGCAGCACTGCATCCCCCGCATAGGGAACAGATGGAGGCGAGGACTGACCCTGAGCAGGGCTAACTTGGCCAGCCTGGCTGAATATAGTGTCAGCCAGTTCAGCCATGTTCCTATCCAAGGAAGAGCCAGGGGAGCCAGCGTGCTCTAATGGATCCTGGGGCGACCTAGGGGACGATGGCAGAGAGAGGCACTCACCTCGGGGGTCCCCAACCTGATCCCCTGAAGATTGTGAGGAGAACGGGTCCCGTATGTCCTCCCTGGCAGCCGTTTCTGCAGCTTGTGATGAGCGGGTCTGCTTACTGTGCTGGCCGCGTGTCTCCGGCTTACCCGGCGCCATCTTAGGTGAGGGAGTCTGTCCGGGGGGAGGGGGCCGCGCCTGTCCCTGCTGATTCCGGCGCTTGTATTGCCGCTTTTTTGTTTGACCCGAGGTCCGATGCAGCATGACAGTCCCGCAGTGATCCGCTGCTGATCGCGGGGTGTCTCCCGGTCCTCCTGTGCTGATTATAGCTGTGGTTTCGTCGGCGGTGTGCGGAGCTCGGTCACAGCATGTCTGCTCCCGTCGCCGCGCGCATGCGCACTTGACTTGGGAATTTTTTAGAGAAAAAATTTAGGAGTGGCCGAATTTTAAATAATTTGTCAAAAGCAGGGTCATTTCAGGGAGGGCACTGGGTGTTATCATTATAGTGAAGGAACGGCAGAATCATAAAGTATCGTGATCTGAGCATACGGAATGAGAAGACTGACATGTGGTGGATGGCTTTGGTAGACCAAAAGGAGTACGATTGTTCTTTTTGCGAGACCCATATTGAAAGTTAGGCCTAAGAATATTTTGAACTCCTCTACTGTGAGTTCTCTCCTCTCAAAGGGGCAGGCATAACTGGAATTAGGGTTGCTTACTATGAACTGCTGAGCGTAAAGGTTGCACTGGGCCACAATGGATAAGAGTAATTCTTCGGTAAAAATCAAGTGAAAAAAATCAAGCATGGCATAATTATTGGTGTTCACCTGGACACCTGGCTGGGCGGTGAAAGGGGAGATATTTGTGTTGCTCCGGAATTATAAGGCAGCCACAGGAGGTTTTGAAGGCCATAGGGAAGGCTGGCATGGCCCCTATCCCTTTGGGGCGGAGAGGACACCCTACTGGTGCCTGGCCTTTGTTGCACTGCTCGTGAGGTGGATGGCACTGCTCGCAAGGTGGACGGCACTGTGCTCCACACCAGAACACCTTCTTTGAATGGGCACACGTTCCTCCTCTGATTCAGTATCAGACCCGCTGCTTGTAATGGGCTCATAGGCCAAATCCGAATCAGACAGAGACTCAGAGAGCTCCCCGCTGCTCTCATCAGTCATGCATAGTTGCTGGTAGGCCTCCTCGGTGGTAAAATATTTTTTTGCCATACTGGTGGCTAGTGAGGCTGCACTGCAGAACACTGGTGGGCACTGGTGGCGCTGATGTGGCACTGCAGTGGCGCAGGTGGAACTGATGGGCAAAGGTGGCACTGGTGTGAACTGGTGTGGCTCTGGTTGCACTGCTGTGGCTCTAGGGTCACTGATTAGCAGGTGGCACTGGTGGACACAGGCGGCACTGGTGGGCACAGGCAGCACTGCAGTGGTGCAGGTGGAACTGGTGGGCACTGGTGGGCACTGGTGTGGCTCTGGTGGTCACAGGCGGCACTGGTGGGCACAGGCGGCACTGGTGGGCACAGGCGGCACTGGTGGGCACAGGCGGCACTGCAGTGGTGCAGGTGGAACTGGTGGGCACTGGTGGGCACTGGTGTGGCTCTGGTGGGCACAGGTGGCACTGGTGGTCACAGGCGGCACTGGTGGGCACAGGCGGCACTGGTGGGCACAGGCGGCACTGCAGTGGTGCAAGTGGAAATGGTGGGCACTGGTGTGGCTCTGGTGGGCACAGATGGCATTGGTGGGCACAGGCGGCATTCGTGGGCACAGGCGGCACTGATGTGGCGCAGATGAGCACTGATTGGCAGTGATGGGCACAGGTGGTACTGATGGGCACAGGTGGCACTGGTGTGGCACTGTTGTGGTACTGGTGTGGCACAGATGGCACTGGTGTAGCACAGATGGCACTGGTGGGGCACAGATGGGGCAGAGATAGGGCAGAGATGTGACAAATGGGGCACTATTGGGCACTGCTGGGCACTGCGCTTAGCACTCACGTTTTGTCTCTTATCTCTCTCCTCTTCTCTCTGAGGAGAGAGATGACCTGGAAATGACCCATGTGCCCTGTTTGTTTACATTTGTAATCGCGCCCGTCATTGGACGGCACGATCACGTGGTAAAGAGCCGCTTTCATTGGCCCTTTACCGCGATCCTTGTTGCTGCGGGTTCCGTGAACCCTGCAAGCACCATTGATCGCGTGTGCAGAGTTAAGGAACCACCTTGTAGCCGTATTTATATATATTTAATAATCGGGTCCTTATTAAGCACAGTGTAGGTTATTTCTCTCACACAGGGATGCTATTCCTTCCTCTGTACTCTTCTGTCTTTCCTTTTTGAATTTAACTTGTGATAGATCCTGTAAAACTAGTTCCTTATACACTGTTATCCTCGGGGCTGGTTGTTTAAACCACAATGCATTCCTAAGTCCAGTCCCCCCTCTTACATCTTCTCCCACTGGAATACTTTACTATTTCTGCACATCTAAAAACATTTGGAATTTATTGAGGGGCTTTCTAGGGGCGTATTTAAACCTTTGATTCAGGGTTAACTTTTCAGCTCTAGTTAGTTCCTCTCCACTTAGGTTAAAATCTCCTTGACATATTACCTCCTTCATTTTTTTGGAGTTGCTCCGTTTGCCTCCTCTGACCTTCGTCCCTTCCCCCTTTCCCCTCTAGGGGTATTAGCACTTCACCCCCTCCCCTCCCCTCCCTCTGTTGGTAGTTTGGGGTGTTTGTTATGATTATTGGAGGTGTTATCCAGCAGATTTTCCCTTCCTTTCTATTCCTTCTTCATTTTCCAAGTCATAGGAGTGTTCGATTTGTATATAAAATAATTTTTAGCAGTAAGAAATTATATTCATAGTGTATCATGTAATGCCGGCCACTGACCAGGTTGCCAATCTCATATGGATAATGCCACTATTTATTTTTATGGTTATATATGTATTTTGTATAATCTTTTTAAGGTGACATATGTATATTTTGTTTTTCAAGATGTCCCTATGGTGCCCATTTTTATTTACTGATACACAGGGTATGCAGGATTTTTATGGTATAATTTTATATGATGTATTACCATGACATTAGTATTCAGAACTGTATTGTTTTTAATATTGTGACAGTAGGCAGTTTAAATTAAACCCTGGTTGCATCCAAGATTCTGTATATATTTCTCCTAGGTTCAGGCTTTATGCCAGTTTTGTACCTCTAGGGGGAGTACTGATAAATCATGTATTGCAGGATATCTGGAGATATTAGAAGTTGTTGGCTTATTCTGACCCTACCGGTCAACAGTGACTCATTCCTCTGTGTAACAGACTGTTGAGGTGTTAATTGAGGCTGGCTCCTGAAAGACATTCCATTGTGTGATGCTAATAACACTGTTTAAAGCCTATATGAATGTGTATTCTGCAGGTGAAACACTTATTGGCAGAGTAGGAACGTCTGGGGGACAATTACCTCAACTGAATGTCATTATCTAAGAGAAAGTGATTGAAGTTCATTGTGAGATGTTAGGGGGGTGGAGAGTTTCATTGTCCCTGTGATTAACTGTGACATGTTTGTAACTGTATAAGAACCAGCTGAGTTTACCATTAAATCATCCATACATTTGACTCAGAACACAGAGCGTATGTCTCGTCTCTCTGAGGGAATTCTTATGGATCGGGTCCTGTCGGCTGGATTGTCGGATAAGCTGTCGTGGTTGGGGCTATGGAATGGATATCGTAAACGGTGGTGACCGTTACAAGTGGTGGCACAGCAGTGGGATGGTTCCATCGCCAGAAGAACAGCTACAAGGGCACAGTACAATGGAGACACAGTAGGAACAGCTGAACCTCTCTTCCCTCAAGGACTTACTGGAGAGCTGGGCCAGACCGGCCAGCAACCATAAGAAAAGAGACATTATGGCAGAACTTGTCGAAATGGGTAGAGATGAAAGGCCCAGCGTAACAGACAAAACTCTAACCAGCAGGGAGTTAGGGGCTGGGGCAGCACTAGGCTGTTAGGGACACTGATGTGTTTAGTAAGCGGTCAAGTGACCAGGGTTTATTTTTGTAATTCTTTTGTTTCTGTCACATTTGTTTTGTATAAAGTTAAAATAAAATCTGCACCTTTTGTTTTCCTCCTACCACCGTCTGCTGTGCCTAATTGGTTTTTGTGTGCTGAACCCGTCCAGTAGGTCACACACACCCGCTGACGGGCTAACCCCCTCACAGTTGGTGAAGAACCAGTGGCAGTTTTTTTAAAGGCCAGCATGGAGGAGATACTGAAACAGCTGGCTCTAGCAAAATGCCAATCAGCAGCAGAAAAAATGCAGGTTTGCAATAGAGCCTTGCAGCCCAGCAGCAGACAAATGCAACTTTGCAACAGAGCCTCGCAGCCCAGCAGCAAGCTCACCAACAAGCTCAGCAGCAATCTGAGGCCCCCGCTTTATAGACCTGTTGCAGAAGCAAGACCAGAGACTACAACAAATGGAGACTTTAATGCAGCAACATCCGCAGACCAGTGAGGCAAGTGGTTCCACTAATATGCCATCCTTTGGGGTGAGTCGTTTATTGACAAAAATGACTGGAGAGGATGATCCAGAGGTGTTTTTGACCACATTTGAAAAGACTGCTGAAAGGGAAAATGGCCCAAGGAGCAGTGAGCTGGACTGGTGGCCCCTCTGTTAACTGGGGAATCGCAGAAGGCTTATTATGACTTAGGCCTCGTACACACGATCAAATCTGTCTGCTGGAAACGGTCTGCTAGACCGTCCCAGCAGACAGATTCGATCGTGTGTACGGCCGAGCCGATGGATTTGGCCACCCGACAGATTTCAAAGCATGCTTTGAAATCTATCGGGTGGGAATCCGTCCGCCCGACATGTCTGCTGGTTAGTACACTTACCAGCAGACATGTCGTCCTGCACCGCCGCCGAATGCTGGCGGGGATTTTGGTTTGCTCGTGTGTACACGCGAGCAAACCAAAATCCTATCAGACAGATTTGTTCAAATCGGTCGGCTCCGACCGATTTGAACAAATAGATTTCCTCGTGTGTACGAGGCCTTAGAGTCTGATCAAGCAAAAGACTATGTGGTGCTAAAAACTGAAATATTGGTGCGGCTGGGTGTCACCCTGGCTGTCCGGGCTCAGTGTGTGCAAAACTGGACTTTTCGGCTTAAAAAAACCCAGATCTTAAATGTGGTGATCTTATTCACCTGAGCAGGAAGTGGCTACAGCCAAAGACTTTGTCCGCACCAAATATTGTGGAACGTGTTGTGATGGATCGCTTGATGAGAGCTTTTCCTACTCTCATCCAAAAGTGGGTAAGCCATGGAGACCCAAAAACGGCTGATAAGCTTGTGGATCTTTTTGAGAGGTACTTGGCTACAGGGAACCTGACTGCCTCTTCAGAGACTCACTGACTTTCCACCCTAAGACCAGACCATCCCCAATGGCGGGTAAGAAGATTCCAAGGGGTAAGGGTGGAGAGAGTGAGAGGGTGGGGGTTCTCCATAGTGTCTGTGCCGAGAATAGCCCGCAAAGTCAAGGCCTCAAGTGGCAGCAAAAAGGATTGTTTGCTACCGCTGCCGGCAAGAGGGACACATTGCAGCAAATTGTCCGATTGTGGATGAACCCATGCAATGCGACTTTCTAAGGGACAGACATCAGTCGCATGCACTGCTATTCGCACGTCCGTACCCGCCCCGAAACTCCGTGACCGGGACCGCAGGAACTCGCGGACCCGATCGCGCTGGAGTGTGGCGATCGGTCCCCGGAGCCGAAGAACTGGGAGTAGCGAGTGGACTCGATCGAGAGCATCAATCGCGTCATCCCCTGTTA